>VZRH01000242.1:930928-977062 GCA_013397555.1 Urocynchramus pylzowi | reverse complement strand
AGCAACTAACGCCCCCCCCCCCCCCCCCCCCGCCAAGATTTGATATTACCAAATTTAGGGTGGTGCAAATCACCCTAATTTAGGTAAGAAGTGGAAATTTAGGTTTAGGAACCTAAGGCGCATACACCCATATCCTCAAATGGACTGAAAAAATTGTCTCAATTCCACCCCATCACCCCCCCACACACACCCACTTTTTCACTGATAACTTCATAGTTTCTACTTGGGAAGAAATCCCACTTTCTAAGAAAACACAAATAATGTGGTGGGCAGTAAGAAATTTGGTTTGCTCCATATTTTTCTTTGATTCATGTCCTGAAGACTTCTCAGGAAAAGCCTCTTTGAGTCCATGGATAGCAAGGACTTAGGGACACATCTTGTCTGTATAAAACTGTATGTTTACTAATATCACTGCAGATAAGGAGCCTCCTCAGTACTGAAGATGTTTGCTGAATGACTTTGTGTTGGTACCTGTGCAATGGAGCAGGCACTGCTGGACATGCAATTGCCTTATGAGCTACTGAAATAATGACTACAAACGGTGCTGAAAGGATTTCTAAAACAAGAGGCAGTACTGGTGTGTGTTCCTCGGAGCTGGAGAAGTGACTTGAAATCTATCCTTTCCCTTTCCTTATCTCCACATCACTTTGCCAGCAAAGGTCAATTACATGCTCACAAACAACCAGCTCATAGAATTTGCACTATTAGCGAAACCTTAGTCACCAGTTCCGGCTGCCTGCAAGTATAAAAAGTAGCAGCAGTGCAAGCCTGTGTTAGAGCTGGTCAGGAAATTATACCCCCACTTCCCAACCCACACAAAAGCATTTTAGGAAAATGAACAATTTCCAATTTAATCGGAGTTTCCAGTTTACATGCAGAGTTAAATTTTGTTTGGTTTTGGCAACTAAGCCCTTTCCTCAGTTCAGTAAGTTTTAGTGTTTTTTGAAGACAGGCTAGAAATTCAACCCAAGTGGAAAGTTTTCATTTAAGTTTTTCATTTCATCAGAAAGTTTTATTTCTCCCATCCCACAGATTTTTGACCAAATTAACCAACCAGCCTCACAGAAAAAGTCCCTTTCAACACACAGGACTTCTGCCTTCTTACTTATTATTACACACTCGCTTCACATTCTACTGCTCACATCCAAGAATCAAAATCCCAAATATTTATCCTGGTCTTTTTTACATAGTATTACTTGCAAAGGTTGAAATCAATTTGTGAAACTTATTCTAAACTAGTGCAAATATGTTTTGAAACTTTCATTGTAAATGTCATGGAGCAATGCTGATACCAACATTTTGGACAGCTTTTTACATGTACTAACAGTACACAAAATCTGAGGAGATTAGCATCTCACTGCAAAACTAAAGGCAGATGACAAGGCTTCAAATAAATTACAGCAGCATAAATCTGTTCTGTTTTCAGGTCACTGAGATCTCTGGACACACCCAAGTGTTGTTTTTTATTATAGGGAAAGAGAAGAAAAATTCACACAAAGGTGCTGCATACAGGAGTTTCCAGATCTTAGAGTAGTTCCACTTTTAAAGAAGGTGAAAAAAAACAAATTAAATATATATATATGTGTGTGTGTGTCTGTGTATATATATATATATATATATCAGATGCAAACACAGTAATTGCCAGTCAGACTTGTCTATCAGAAGATATTTGTGTTCTTTCAGGGGACAGAAATGTTCTTTAGTACTGGTAGTTTTCAAACATGACTGTCAAAAACTGGGCAAATCAGAATCTCCAAGTTTTAACAGTTTAAAATGAGATTTGTTTGATCTCCTCAGTGCAACTTTTACCTCCATTTTGCTCACAAACCCAGCCTACAAACCTCTGTCAAAACTACCAAACTGAAAATGGATTAAGATAATAAATATCAGAGCAAAAAACTGTTTTGTGTCTACTCCCTAACATAGATCCCAATTTCATGGATCCCTATTCTTTTTTCATAAAGTAATGTCCAAGACACCCCAAACTGCAGTTGAGTATTGGAGGTAGCCAAATGTCTTGGCCCAGCAACTTCACGGCAGGATGGGATCTTCAGAGCAAACACATGCTGGGCTGGGACTTACTGTTAGTGGGACAAATTCTCAGTGGTCAAATCCCACCATCCCTAATGGAGCTACATCACTGAGGATTTGGCCACATTATTTGTATGTTCTTTTCTCTGCTGCTTCCTTAACCACAGTTTAAGTCTCACCTTTTAGTAGAAAATTTCCACTTGGAGAAAATCCAGGCCCTGTTTCTTAAGGAAAGATAAGGACTGTGGCGTTAAATGGTGTGAAAATAAATCATCTTCTGCAGTGCTTCCCTCAAAGTCTCACTGTGCCTGTTAGGAGACCAAATGATACCTGTGGTAAATATCTGAACTTAACTATTGCCTGTGATGGATACACATAAAGCAGTTTATTCAGTTTTTATAGAAGGCAAAAAATATATATTTAAAAGAGATTTAACAGTGGCATGCCAAGTTATATGTACTGTAAAATACTGTTTTATGGAATATGCTCAGGTCCTCCCAATGGGGAGAAAAATCATAACTATTTTTCCTTGCTTTGTTTTGAAACAGTAAATATTTTCACCCTGAAGGTCATTAAAGTGCTCCCTATATTTAGATTACTTATTTCAGCAGCCATAGTTAAGCCACATATATGCTGTACTTTATCCTTGTATTTATCAATATTCTGCAGAAAGTTGCATGTTCCTATATAAGATCACATTTTATTAATCTATGCTGGAAAATACACGCTTCACGTTTGGCAAAAAATTAGCCAGGTAATCACTTAACAAGTTGCACCATATTTCAGAATGGTCCACAGATATCACAAATACACTTTATCCCTAAACATGGTTTAGCCCAAATCTCCTTGTCTCAGCTATAAGAGATTTATTAGGTACTTCCAAAAGGGTTTATCTATCACAATTCCTAATCAAACACAGCAGGAGAATAATACATTTAATGTTATCACTCAGGAAACATCATGCCTTATACCAGTAAACCAGGACTCCCAGGGACAAAAGGAAGAAGAGCCCTTAAACCTTTAAAGATATGGCAAATAAATCTCATTATTATAAGAAACTTGGCATGATAAATGAACCTTTGATAGAAGAAATATTTCACTATGGATACTTACAAACTCTGTAATAAGAATCAATTTTGACTTTCCAAAATACTATTATAGAATGCATATGAATGAGAATTAAGGACAGAAGACTATTAAATCCTGTCTCTAATACATTCTAAAGAGCAGAACGTCATAAGTTGAGTGTAAAGCAAGTGTATAATGGATTCATCATGCTTACCTACTCATAGCATCAAACTGCTTGGAGAAGAGGTCCTCTTGGAACCCAAATCAACCAAGAAAACTGCACACATAGGAGTATTTTAGTGAAATGATAGAGTAATTGCATTGCATTCTTCCTAGTGGAAATCATAGCGGCACTTGGGCAACAGAGATTTTTTACAGCACACACTCAGTGGTCTCAGGATAAACATGCTAACCAAGTTTCTTTAATCTGTTTGAGGAGTCTTTGTTTTGTCATCAAAATAAAAATAATAGTAATAAATCATTGTTTTGTGGCAATATTCCTACTTGTTCATGGCTGAGAATGTTTTATCTGGCAAAAAAACTAAAATAACCTCACACTGAGTAGAACATTTAGGCTTGTACTAAAGTATCACAACACAAAAGTAGAAGTGTCTCTGTGCTCAGGTTCAAAAACTGAACCTCTGTGGGAGGTCAAGTGCAAATTATGTAAAATTCATTGGTTAAAGTCTACATTCCCAAATTACTACACAAAGCACGAGTGAAAACAAACTTGCCCTAGCAATTCAGCACCACAACTTTCCAAGGCTGGCCAGCCCTGGGGTCCTCCTCAGTCTTTGCATCAGGAACTACAAGAACTATAGGAAACAACAAGGTACTGTGGATTACAGAATCACATGATTGGAAAATACTGCGCTTCAGCTAAGGTCTTGCCAAATCCCAGACTGACACATGCCCAAGGGGCTAGATCAGTTAGCACAGACTTAGCAAACCACCTGGAGACATCTTCATGACTATGAACTTTTTCTTCAGAAACCACCAAGGCCACATTTGAAAGATCCCTACCGTGATTAAACTCCATGGTGCAACCTGGACCAACAGAATTTGAACATGTCCAAGCAGATATTTTGGCTCTGGTTTTCCCTTACCATTCCTCTGGTATCGAGTATCATACCTTGCTTTGTGCCTCAAGGCTTCAAGTAAAGTTACAAATCTAGCCTGGGAATCAGTCTTTCCTCTGCTAGGAGAAATTTCAGAGCCTGTAATTGTATACAACCCAGAAGAATACAGTCCAGATCAGGGTATCTCCACAGCATCCCCTACTACAAGATGTATGCTAGACTCTTCCCTGAGACCAACAGCTAGGAGATAACCTTGGAAAAGCTTTCGGAAGGAATTCGGTATACCTGAGTCCTCTTTGGAGAAGGAGCAGCCCAGGGGACTTGCTACAGATCAGAGCTTCCAGCCATGATTGCTGTAAGTCCAGGACATGTAACGAAGTGCACAAAAAATGCCCCCATTGGAAGTTTGTAGAAATAGGGGTGTTTGAAATGTTCATGTCAAAATCAAAACCAAGCTGAGCTTCTCTAGTTTAAAGCTGTGCTCCACAGCCAAATAGAAATATAAGCCTATCATACATAAGCCTATCATGTGTGAATGAATTCTGAATTATTTAAGCTGGCTTACAAATTTAAAATGAAAATCAAGCACCCCTGTGCAAAAAGTAAGAATAGCGTCTAAAGTTTCACAGGAGAAAAAGCTTTATTTCTGGAAACTTGGAAACAGCCTTTGGTATTTTTGGTTCTTTTTATCACCTCATAACAAACAACTCCCTTTGATTTTTAATAAACACAGTTGTATTTTCCACAGTTTGCATGACTGACAATTCTTTTTTTAAAAAAAAAAAAATCAACTTCAAATACACCAAGCTCAAAATAGAATTTTGGAGAAGATCATTTTTATATGGAAGTCATCAAATCACAGAGAAGACTGTTTTTGAAGCCTGTTGTTCTCCAGGGCTTGTTCTTTGAGCAACTTTTCCAAGAGCAACATTGGTTCTGTTTGCAATTCATCTCTCCAGTGAGCATTTTTAAACTTGAAGAAGTGGCAGTGGTGGAGGGGGAGGGGGTTGGGGGAGGTGGAAAGGAGAGGCCAGAAGATAAAAACATGGACATGTTTAAAGCAGGGATCCTACAGGAACGAGAGGGTTCAGCTTTGCATGCATGTGAATGTATTTTAGATTTAAAGGAAGTCTCGCTTACGAGGCAAAACCGCTGGCGGTGTGAATTATACGAGCCCAACTTCCTCCAGTTTGGCAGGGTGGTGAGAGCAGCCACTGTGGTTTGACTCTCACTGATAATAGCCGACCCTCCCTCCACCCCCTGAAAACTCAGTGCTCTAAAAATAAGAAGGAAGCAAAAGGAGAGCCATTTCCTTGCCAACACCAGTAGCTGGGAGGCCTGGAATGATGCCATTAGATACCCTGCTATTTATTGCCCATTTCCACCCCATAGGAAGCTTGGGGAAGTAGTTGCCAAAAGAAAAAAAAAGAAGGGAGAAAAATAAACCTTCCTGTTTGGCTTAACATTTGACAGGACAAAGCCAGATAATTCTAGCTCTACATTTTGCACGTTCTTGACCACAGTTGTTTTCCTCCAGAGGTTCCTTCTGAAAACAAACAAGGATTTTTATACATCACTGCTTTCAAAGCAAACACAGGAAGTATCTTCTCCAGTCTCCTTTGCTGCTTCACTCCCTCTTCACTGGGCACTTTCATTCTGGACAGCACAAAACCAGGAGTATTAAGATATATATGCTCATTAGTTCAGTTTCCTTCAAGAAATTACTTTTTAATCAATACCAAAAGTTTTGCAAATTAGTTGTAGTTTTAACAAGTGGTCTCAAATCAGAGACACAGTTCTGGGGGAAGGAGTGGGAAAAGAGGAATTAACTGAAAATAACATTATTTGTTATGTCCTCTCTGTCCAGATCAGAGAGGATTCAAATTGGTCTCCTGTCTGCCCAAGGAAGGTCATACCTGTGAGGCTAGAAAGGTACTTCAGCACCTTCTCCTAAAGTTGTTCCACTTTATTTAAATTAAGGATTAATTAAAAGGATCAAGACAAACTATCCCCTGGTGGAACTAAGCTAGTCACCTAGCTCAGGCTCTCCAAAGCCTGCTCCTTTGAGGAGTTACAACTTATATCAGAAATGACAATAAAATAGAAAAACTTTCAAAGCTGAGATTAGGTGAGTGACTGGAGACCTATTTTAAGTGTCTGGTTGAGCCTGATGCTAGCTATAAGAAATGGTCTTGATAGAGCCCAGTTCCCAGTGCAGAAGCAGTCCAAGCAGTGATCCAGTCAGTCCATCCACCTTCTCCAGCCAGGCCACCAGTCTCAGTGATCAGGACAAGGCAGATTGAATCCTGCCTGACCCACAGCCTACAAACATGCCACAGGACGGCAGAAACTACATATGATGGGAACATGTGAAAATGCATCGCTAGGATGGGACGGGAAGCGTGTTTCTTGTTCCACTAACATTTTTAGGATAACAATAACAAATTCTTCTGCACCAGGACACAAAAGAGGAGACAGAGTGGGAGACATACCCTGCAACCTCTCTTCTGAAAAAGAAGCATCCACACAGGACAGCCAAAAGCCCAGTAGTCAGAGCTTGTAACAGTGAAGGAACAGGAACCTGAGAATCAAGACCTCATGTTTGGCAGGCACATCTCCCACATTCCCAGGAAAAGCTCTACCCTCCGGGGTATTGGCTATTCTGAGCTCTCTGCTCTGGCTTTCTACAGGAACTCAGTGCCAGATCACAGAAATTTTTCCACGCAAAAGTTTCATCCAAAGCAACAAGTTTCCATGAAAAGTTTTGATTGAAAAAAAAATGTTTTCTTGGAAAATTCCTAGCAAGCTCTAATCTTCACGTTAAATCATGGCCATGGATTTACAGCAGTGTGCTGCACACATGCTGACTGGAGCCTAGTAAAACTGTACTGAGCTCTAGTTCCTCCTCCAGCCCTCCTTTGGGACATGTAAAATCTTGCATCCTCTGGGTCCTATATAACCTCCTGGTCAAAAATGCAGTGCTTTTTCTGTTCTTTTTTGTTATTACTCAAACTCCTGTTATTTCTCAGGAACAAAGCATCAAGACCTGAGTTTTTGTAACTTTCCCTTTTTTTTTTTCACCTAGTCACACCAAGCAATTCCCCCAGCAGGGATCATCTCAGATGTCCTCCCTGAATGGTGTGGCACAGACTTTACAGGCACAGAAGGTTTTCTGTTACTTGCAAAGGGTTATAAGCTGCTGAAAATTCTTCCCTTGCTCCCTGCTGTTTTGGAAGAGCAGTGCCATCTTCAAAATAAGTGGGGACAGCTGAAAGCAGCAACGAATCTCCCTCCAAAGCAGTGCACAATATCATCGAAGCTGCCTTTGTAAATGAAAGTGTTTGAATTGCAATTCTCAGCTTTAATAGGATTTCTGCTTGCATAGAAATTAAGTTATATTCTCTTGGAAGCTTTCAGTTTCAAGAGGAAATGACATCTTTCTTTCATGAGCAGTAAAGATCAGGACGCAGTTTAGCCCCCCACACTTCAGGTTTTAGAAGGATTTTTCTGTTCTTTCCAAAAAGCCTGCAACCTTGCCACTCACAGTCCCATTATTTCCTTCTTTCAAAGGACAGCACTGAGGACTCAGCACAAAGCTACCTCTGATTGGCTTGTCATCCATATTAGAAACTCCAGATCCATGTAAAATTTGGGCTGAGGTACAACACAGTTGTCATACTGGCAAATAAAAAAAAAAACTTATGAAAATCATATATTTCTACGTGCAATAGACAAAGAACAGACACTGATGGCTAATCTGGCTTGAATTATCTCATATTTGGTGTAGGCCAAGTGCAAGCACGTGGACAGTTCCCCTGGAGCAAGTGCTGTGCAGTAAAATGTTGTTTCACAGCAACTCATCTGCATGATAAACCTTTTCACTTGGAGCTATGGCTCAGGCAAGACACAGAGTCAACCTGACTTTGACAAGAAGGAGCTGAAGGAATTGTGAGCCCTCAGTCTCTGAGCAGAGATTTCTTCCTGGCCAGGTATTGAACCCAGGAATGCTCATTGTTAAATATATCTCTCAACAGTCAGCGTGCATGTGAAACATACCTAGAAGGGGAACATACATGGGAGCTGTTCAAGTTTCACGTACAACCACTGACTCCACACAGTTTCCTCTTACTTGAAAATAATCAAGGCTTGTGATGCCAAAGCTTCAATCCCCATTCTCTCCCAGCACTAAATCCTGAGAAATCCATGTCAGTAAAGAGCTACTACACTATGCATGTTGGTGATTGCCAATGGATTGTGGCACCTCCCAATTTCTGTGCAGTACAATAGAATATGGAAAAGAAAATATTTTCCTCTAAGCCTCTTTTCCTTATGCTGTCAAAACATCAACTACTCTGCCGTCTCACCCTCCCTAGCTGATAGCACCCTGCACTTTTACACTGTTTGTACTTGCTCTGCTTAGAATTCAATTTCCTCTGGTGATCTGCATGCAGGCAAATATTGCCCAGGGCACTAATGTATATTTGTTCTTCTTGAATTGCACACAGAAATATTGTTGCTATGCGGCGAGCACAAAACAATCCAGAAGTCACCTGACATCCTCCATCAAACATTTAGGAGTCATCAAACTTAATTTCCCCTTTGTGCCATAAAACACCGAAAGGAAGCTTTAATAGATTGTATTATGTAACGGTTCTATAAAAATAGCAGGCCAGCACTGGAGCACTTCCTTCCTGAGGCCCAATAACCTATGCTGAAAGGATACACACTGGTTTCCCTGGCAACCATGAGAGATGACACTAGGGGAAAAACACCAACAAAAGGACCATTTTTTGCTTAGTAAAATAAGGTCTGGCTTCAAGCTTGCGATACAGTGAATACAGAGTGCCTGACAGAGAGAGAACCAGTTAATAATTCTGCTCAGGTCCCAGTGACCTTGCAAGGCTGTTAATGCTTTTCATTTCTTCTTCTACTGCCTATGAAAAAAAAAAAAATCAAAACCACAACAGCAAACTCACTTCAGCAACTATTAAAGCTTTAAATCTTTTTAAATTAAAAAGAAAAAAAAAACCTAAAAGAAAAAAAAAAAAGGCATTTGATGCAGGACTGTGTCAGAGATTGATCTGACCTCCTAGCATTTCCACATTTCTCCCCTCCACTTGCATAGATCTCAGGATTTTCACTTTTTGTTTCAACAGACTCTTTTCTATTTCCAAGTCTGCCACGCTTAGTACTTCATTGTCCGACAGACAGCTGTTTTCAAGACAGGGCCTTTGCAAGCAACCAAAAGCACAAACTCCCTCCCCAGAAAAAACTCACAGTGATACAACACCACACTAAAGGCACAACCCAATGAGCTAGAACACTTCACAACAAGATCATCTCTCTCGCCTTATTCAGCCCTTCCACAGCCCCAGTCCCACAGGGAGCCAGAGAGAAAAGTGACAAAAATGTTTTTTGTTTCAGTCCAACCATAAGGGCTGGAAGTTTCCTTGTGGCATAACCACATGAGCTTATTCTTGTCGCCTTCAGTTTTCCCTGGGCAATTTTTAACTCTTGCTTGTCGAAGAGTTCCTGCTGAGGCAGCTTCCACACCAACAAGTTGCTTTCTTCACTTGCCCCTCAGAAACCTCTGGCACATTAGGGTATTACACAGTGCAGTGCCAGTGGGCAAATGTATGTTTTTGAGAAGATTAAAAAAAAAAAAAAAATCAGTTGTTTTCGCTACAATCTGGGAAGCAGCTGTCTAAGGCTCATTTCCAGCCTCTCTGAAAAATTCCCTTCCTCCTCCTTGTCAGTCAGTAACAGGAGGCAATGCATTTGAACAGGAAATGTAGTGGCACATAACTCTCCTGCTGAGCAACTCCACCATCTTGAAGTGATCCAGGGCTCCTCACGCAAGCCAGAGAAATGTAACATGTCCTGCTGAGGAGGAAACCCAGGAACAGAGACACTACTCTACAGCAGCAGGTAACCTGGCTGGAATGCTATTTCTGTCATTATAGTTCCCTTGCTAAAAGTGTGTCTTCAGCCTTCAAGTGGATATTTGGATATTGCTCTTCATTTCCTCTTGGAAGTGAAAAGGTGTTTGCTGTGGCTGTATTTCAGCAGGGGATTAAGTCACCCCTGTGTGTTACCTACTTCACAGGAGCACACACATTCCTTTAGACCTGTTCACGCCAGGTGAAACTCTCCCCTACACACAAGGCCAAGGCATTACATAACTATTTAGGAGGCTAAACAGGATTCGAGGGGTGTATAAGGCACTGTAGCTGGACAAATTTCCCTCAAGATGATTTAATTCTAATAATATATAAGGCCTTTATGAAGTGTTCAGTTTAGGTGGAAACAGGTGAGAAACAAAATTCTTCTGCCACCTTCAAAGCACTTTCGTGCAGACTCTCTTGTGCACAAATTCTGCCCAGTTCTGATTGGGAACTGGTCACCAGGGCACTGGTGCAATGCTCTGTGGCTCCCAGCCCTAAAGTTAGCAATGACACAAGACTCCACAGCAAGGTAGCAACAGACTCAAGGACAACTGGCACAGTGAAGTTCAGCTCCATTAAATCCAGTTGCTCAATGGGATAGTCACTTATCTAACATGTAACCCTGAATGGTGCAGAAGCAGCAGCAGCAAGGCAACCTGGCACAGAGTCCCAAGAAGTGAAGAGCCCAGCACCAGCACAGTGCCTGTGCGCCCCTGGGCTCATCCAGCGGCACAGTTGGCAGGCAGGGAGGCAGATGGAGGAAACCCTCAGGTGTCCTACAGCTCCTGCTCCTACCTGGGAGCTGCCAGCCCAGCAGCCACATTTGCTGACTTTGTTGCAGTCTTCATTACCTTGGAGAGAAAACCCTCTCTCTATCAGAAATGCCTCGCTCGCCGCCAGGGGAGCAGCCGCTAACAGTGCCGGCTCCTACCCCTGGCAGGACGCCAGCTCAGGCACAGTTTACTCGCAGCCCCGTTACTTAGTTACTATGCTAATTAAGCACCTAAGTAGGTAGTGCATTAACGTGTCAGGATTTCAAAAGTTAGTATGAGCTCACTGGGCATTTCCACTTCCGAGTCACAGGAATAATTAGGCCAGCTATAAATGCTTGCAAAATGTAGGGCTCATGCAAGACAGACTGTTCGTCTGAATTTTAAGGGCAAAAGCAAACAACATATCTGCCTCAGAATGTTTTAAAACAATAAAAACTCTCACAGTCAGAGAGAGTTAAGCCTACAAAACTACCCCCAATATATTTTAGACAACAAAAATACAGGGAACATGCAGCAGTCCTGAAGCAAGCTGTAACGAGGTGAAACAGACACCTGAGAGCATGCCAAGGCAGGTTAGTGTTGCCAATTAGAGCATGCTGAACTTGCAGCCACTAGTACCTGCTCACTGCCCTGCAGACACACTGCTGGCAGCAGGCTGTTAACATTTAACCAGGGCCCTGGGGCCTCTGCGGTGTCTTGGTGAGCCTGTGGAAACCTACACAAGCTCCCTGGCTCTAGGCTGCACCCACGGGTTCAACACACAACCATGGCACTCTTGGAAGATGACACCAGCAACTTCCTACAGGAAGTAGGAAGGAGCCAGGAGCTAGGCCTGGATTGCAACAATTAGGCTAGTACTGATCCTGGCAATGACAGTAAGAATTAAGGACAAATATTTTTTACTTTCAAATTAGCCATTTTGCCAGTTTACCTATGTCAATTTTATCATTTCACCACACCAGAGAGAATAGAAGCCCCAAAGGCAGGTGAAACTTTTGATATTTTCAGGGATGAGGGAGAGCAAGCTTCCAGAATAAAGTGCATGTCAGGATCAGGTCCTTCAGATTTACATCTTAATCCTTCCAGTAACAAGGTCACAGCTGTTTAAAACAGGTACCCATGCTGTAATGTTTCCCCTTGTGGAGAAGCAGGTTGTGTATGAAAACCTAAGAGCTACCATGCTGTCTCAGAACAAATCACCCATCCCAACAGCCTGTCCCCCAGCAGTGGTAGAGAGCAGGTCTCTCAGAAGGAGCAGAAGAGCTGGGTGAGCATACACGATACCTCCTGGCAGCCTCCCAGCAGCCAACCATTTGAGGATCAGAGACTTCCTGTGCCAGACTCCTTTTTATCTATTTAGTCACCCTCAATTAATTTCTCTTTCATGAACCTGTCCAGTTGACCTTTGTACCCATAAAGCACACTATCTGGTTGCTCTAAGTGGATAGACAGGTATCCCTGGTATGTGAGGCAGCAGCATTTTACTGCTACTGAAGGGAGGAAACTACAAACCAAGAGCTCTTGCAAGGCTGCCTGCTTAACACAGCTCGTGATTTCCCCAGCATTCCCCCTCCACCACACAGGCTACGTGATGGAATCAGTGAGGTGGGATAAAGCTGGACATCTCAGGGCTACCAGGTTTGTAGGGACACAACAATTGGAAAACAATTCAGGATTCAAAGGGTATTTCTGATGGCTGAATTCGGCCTCTGAAGTACCTTAAAGCAAGCAGGAGTTTGCAGGAGCATCCCTATTTAAAGCACTATAAAGGTGCCTCTGCAAGATGCATCAGAGGATAACATGGAGAAATTCATTCCTTAGCTCCAAATCTACAAGGAAGAAACCACTGACTGAAATAATCAAATAGCAATCTTTAATTAGTGCCTCACTAAAAGCTTGTTGTGATGACACATTAAATGAAGACAGGGAAAGAAATGAAGCAGCATAGAAACACTTCAGACACGCTACCATGACTTTGAAGCCAAAGTTCTATCAATCCTCATCACAGCAAGAAAGATCTCATAAGACAAAAATAAACCCACCAGAACCATCAAAGCAAAAGTTACTGTCTCTTGGCACTACTGAAATATTCATCCATAACCCTCCTCACTGGTGTGCCAGGAAGAACTGCGGTACTTAAGTCCTACTTGAGCACTGAAAACAGCCTTTAAGTGGCATTGAAGTGAGGCAAAGCAACCATGCAGACCCCTTGGACGGGAGGGAATTCTGCCATCTGTGCTCAGCATCTGCATCTGCTCAATGGATCACCGTCTGTTACTGTGTGTAGCAGCTGAGCAAAGCACCTTTCCCTCTGGAGGCTTTTCCTATGGTGAAACTGAGGTCACCCAAGCCAGTCCTCTGATCACAAAGAATTGCTATCCCTGTTAAACAGATTCAAAATTAACCAGAAAGAAGGTGGAACTTGAAGACTCTTTTAAAAAGAACTTGGAAGATCTCTAAAGGGAAGCCCAGGGAAGGACAGATTCTTAAAGGCCTCTATTTTATTCATTCTGCATTGAGCAACTTTGAGTGTAAACCAGAAATGTACAAACCCGGTCCCAGAACAACTACATTACTAAAAAAAAAACCAAACACATCACAGACACTTAACAAGAATCTCCTGAGAATAAAACCATGGAAAATCACCTAGCGTCTTCAGTCTCTTGCCTGGAACACAGGCAGAGAATGCTTTTGCAGCC
The DNA here is from genome assembly GCA_013397555.1 of Urocynchramus pylzowi. Lineage (NCBI taxonomy): Eukaryota > Metazoa > Chordata > Aves > Passeriformes > Fringillidae > Urocynchramus > Urocynchramus pylzowi. The sequence continues at coordinate 963,467 of VZRH01000242.1, read as the reverse complement.
TGCAAAAGGACAGAGAGGGAAAGGTCACGGTCTCACCCTTGCTCTGCACCAGTGCACACACTTCATTCTTGGTAGGGATGCTTGTGCTGTCTCTCTGATTTACACTCTCCACAGACTCCTGGAAGGAGTGGAGTCTCTGGAATCCTGTCTGAGCCAGCCCAAGCACTGTAAGGATTCCTAGAGCATATAATCCAGGAATACCATCCCCTACCATGCCTCCAGAAACTATGGACAAGCCTTCTACATGCAGACTTTCACACTCTCTAAAAATAGAAATCCTTATGCCTGCAATCACATTTCACCACCACATATTAGTTTCTATCACTGGAAGTGTTGAGGAGCCTGCCAGTTACAATGCACACTATGAATCAAACCTGAAATAGGCAGAGAAGATAATGGAATTTTTTTTTAAAGGCAATATGAGATCATATATGTTCAGCACTGAGAACTGTGTCTACCTAAATCACAAAAATGTTCCATGTTCCCTGTTGCTCCCAAGGATAAGCTCCTTGCAGATCTACTCCAAGCAGATCCTGTGCTGTTAGCTGTTACTTCCTTCAGGCAACTACTGCAGGGAAGTTAATTCTGTTTCCAAGTCACATCTTCAGGGCTCCTTTTGCATGTTTGCTGTCAGGCATCCAGCACATCAAGGCAAACATTTGGAATAAAGCCTTGGTGCAAGCCACATTTGTTGCTAAATAAACAAAGTCAATGCTACAAAAAACAATCATGCTTCAAGGTATAAAGCAACAGGGTTTTTTGGCCAAAGAAACACCCAGCCCCTCATTGTATCCCCCATCTGGGAAGATACCTGGGCAAGTGATCCCATTGCTGCCTGAAGCACTGATAAAGGCCAAAGGCTGGGAGTGGCCAGGAGAGGAGATAAGCCATTGGACTGACCTAGCAAATCACACCCTTTGTTCAGCTCGTTTCCTGGGGATTTGAAACAGCTCTTCCCATTCCCTCTAAACCCAGATAAATAAAGAGTGACGGCTTTAGAGCTTTTCAAGTGACAAGAGCAGGAGGAAAGACAGGCCTATACTAAGAGGCTTTAACGAGGGCACTATCAGCTGACATAGGGACCTGTATATTGGCTTATTGAGCAGATTCCTCCCACAAACAGTGACAATAGCTCGTTCCCTCACGTACAACTCCAGTAAAGCTTTAGTACTTCCTATATCCATGTTCCTGACTAACTAAAAAAAAACAAAACCAACCCTACCACAAACAAAAAAAGCCAACAACATCCTGAAAAGGCCAACCTGCAGCACAGGACTGGGGGGGATGAGATTAATGTTCAATGCTGTAACCTCCTCATGAGTCTTATCTGGTCTCAAGTATCCAGTAAATATCTGACGCCCCATAACAACATCCAAGCACTGAAATTTCAGCACAATGCTGAAAAAAAGGCAATAGTAATGTTGCAGGTTGCATGGGACAAACACTGTGCAATTAGAGAAGAGGAAAGAGCTGGCACAGAGCACTACAACCCTCTCCATGACACCTGTTCTTACTGGTGCTCCACCACCAGAAAAACAGTGGTGCTACTTGAGTGTTCTGAAGGACTGGAAATGGCATAATTGAGTTGCAACATATTCATAGAAATATTATTTGCACTTTTTCTTCCAGATGTTCCCACACCCTCCATCTAAGCTGAACAGAACACCCACAAAAAGGTTTGTGGTTAGGATAAAAGTAAACCCATTATCAAATTTCTCTGAGACTGTCCTGGAAGTCTACATTGTAAGAAGAAAATCAAATTTTATGCATCTGATTATGAACACCACACATCTCAAAGTAAACATGGCCAGCCTGATTTGGGATTATCTGGGACAGAAAATGTTCAATGTAGGAAGAAAGGTATTTAGCACAGGGAGTAACGTAAACAAATTCTAAATTCTATCAGCTTATTTTCACAGTTCTTACTCACTGGAAACAGCTCTCGTCTTGAGTTTGGTTCCTTTAAGTTCAGCTCTTGTCTGAATGCTTTGTGTTCAAATATAGCTGTACTGAGAAAAATGGGTCCAATGTTCCATAATTCTCTACAGAGGGATAAGGAATTCTCTCTCTATCATGCTTCTGACAGTCCCTCTGTGCAATTCAACAGGTGTATCAAATATTTCCAGTTATCCTCTCACAGTCATAAAAGTAGAAAAGAAAATTAACGGCAAAAACTTAAATACTACAGCTGGAATACAGCAAGCTGAAGTTATTAATAGATTTTGGACAAAATATATAAAATGCGTTTCGCAAAAGTATGAAAGAATTGAAGTCAGCTCTAGACAAAAAGGTGTGTATTTTGGGATTTGATGGGTTTTTTCCTTCTAGGACTCAAAAAAGACTTCTTACTGTGAAAGAGGTACCACAGCTTTAGGGCAAATCAGTCAAGCAGACAAATACATACATGATGGCTACCAGAATATATATCAGCAAATGGTGTCCAAGATTTCAAGACAAATGGATTTGAGTCCCAACAGTGAATGGCTGGTCTGTTCCCAATAAAACACAAACCTACCTCCTTTCAGAGCTTGACCAGGCACACATTTTAATGAAGTCAGTGGAGAAAAGATGTCCCATTCAGTGTATTTGCCTATTTTGAAAGGCCTGAAACCAATGAGCATCTCAACAATTATTCTAGGAAATAGGTATTTTCTCCAAGCACTTTTGTTGGTTTAAACAAAATCGTTAATTTTGCTCAACTTTGAGATTCAAGTAAACTAAAAACCTCAGAATTATTCTCAGGTCAAACCCATGAGATCCAAAGAAAAAGGGCTAATTTCACATAGTTTGGTACTGAATCATGTGGTAAAGCTGGGCTCACACAGTAGTTTTTAGGACAACATGTTTACACAAAATTGGATAAACAAAATCTGTGAGGAATTCACCCCCAAGTGCATTTTAAAAGAGTTTATTCTTGGCACAGATGTGGACAACTCCCATTAGCTTGAATGGAAAACTCACCTGTTTATGCCAGGACTGACTTTGTTCTCCAGCACCTGCAACATGAGGCAGAGGACCAGCATCCCCACAGCAAACTGAAGGTTCATACCTTTGTGAAGTCACTCTTTTTGATGAGGTGGACAGCACTGGTCAAGCAGGATGTGGGCTGTTGTGTTTTCAGAGATATTCAGCAGCCATATTTAAGCAAAAAAAAAAAAAAAGCACACTCCTTCTGTCCATCTTAAGGACTTGTTTGGAATTATAAAGACATATGGTATTTTTAGAGGCTGAAACAAACTGACTCACACTCACCACTGCCAATTGAGAATAAGGCACATTTACTGATGTAACCAATGTTCCACTTCAATCTGCTTTCCCATCAAACCTCAACATTTTATTTTAGCTGCAAAAAGGTTTATTAAAACCCTGTAGCCACATGATAATTCTCTCAAACTGAGAAATGTGATGCAAGGCTCAAAAAACCCAAACCTATGCAGCTGCACTCCTTTTAAAAATCACTTTAAGTTGCACAGCATTCCACAGAGTTCATATTTTATTATGCTGTTTAAATGAAAAGAAAAACTGTTGTTCCTCTGATTTTTTTTTTTTTTTACACACCCAAAATCAAGGAAGTATGGGGTAATAGCTCCAACTGTGTCACCAAACCCACTTTGTGGATTCCTTTTGCTGTCCTTAACTGGCAGAAAATATGATTTGTATTTGTCCTACAACAGCACCTTCGCCCTCTTCCCCACAAGCTCAGGTTTTCTGTTACACCAGTTAGACATAGCTGCTTACCCATCCATTTCAGCAAGAGCTGGAAGTTTAAATCCTGGAACCTGAGCTGCATGGGGGGTTTAAAACTTGTTAGATGGACGATGATGAGCATGTTGTGTTTATCAGTTGGTTGCAAAGATACCTCTCACACATGAAGAAAGAATATCTTTGCAAGAAGACATTCAAGACAGGGTATTTTAATTTTCTCTGTGTTCTGCTCCCAGCGAAGCAGCTGAGTGAATGACACACCACTTTTCTCCTAGATGACAGCAAACAAAAAGCACAGGAAAAATTTATACTGTAGTGAATCACATGCATATTTTGACTGGTGGAAGCTCTGCCAGAGAATGGAAAGAAAGATTAATTTAGTTGGTTTATCCCTTCCTTCGACTTCCACGCAGACTAACACAGTGCCTCCTCACAAAGGCTGCCCACAGGCTGGCACGGCTCCAGGCAGGCACTGGTGTGTGCCGGCTGTGGATCAGACAGCACTTTGTCCTGGCCAGGATGTGGTCTGCCTTTGTAACGAGGCCCATGCAAACGGGCGCCCATCGGCCCCTGCAGCCGGCTCTGGCAAACACCACTTGTCCCTTCACTAGACATAAATGAACTGTAACTACCTCAAAGGAGAACAAACAATATAAGAAAAGAAGGGAAAACATCCAGATTTAACCAGATTAACGATAACGGCTCTCCCGAGGGAAGGCTCCCTGAAGAGGAGAATTCAGGGACTTATTAGCAGCCATTAACCACGTTTCTGGTTTGTGATGTGCCATGCAGTGAAAAGCACAAATCCATGACTTCCCCTGTAGAAGAATTTAGGGAGGATTATTAGCTTCACAGAAGACAGATTAGTCACAGCATAAACTGCTGCCCTAAACATTTCATATTTGTTTTGCATCCCCAGCATCCTGCTAAAAATAAAAGTGACAGGAAAAAATATCTGTGCTGGGCTTAGAAGCAAATGCACATCACACTATGACCATCACCATTCCTCTGCTGCACTAAATACTTGTTATTCATCTTCAGCTCTTACTTTTGTCATTTTGCTTAAGCCTGTAACACATGGACTTCAGAAAAACTGTTTCTTATCAGAAATTGCTTTCACAATGTTTGTATTAAAAGAAGGAGAACAATGAACAGCAAGGAACTCAGATATTTTCCTCAAACTTTCTTACCTTAGTCCTGCCAGAAGGCTGTTAATGCACGATCTTGGGAAGAAAGATCAACAGAATTTCCGCTGCGTCTCATTTTCAGGGATGCAGGACTCCATTTCTGTAAGCAGAGAGATTAGCATGACTGAAATCTGAAGTACTGATACTGTGCTGGGAGAATGGGTGCTGACAGCAAGCTCTTAACTCATCAGCAGATGCAGGTCTTGTTGATTGTATTTAAACTCAGTCACAGAAGCAAAAACCCCATGAAAGCAGCAAGAAACAAGGAGCATCCAGACTGGCCTCTCTCATGACTAACACAAGATAACCACCTCTATCCATCTACAGACTCCATTGCTTTGACTAGAGAAAACACAATTTCAAGGTACTATTGGACCCAGATATATCACGTTTGGATATCAAAGCAAAGATGTGCCTAGGCAGGTGCAGCTAACGCAGAAAGAAAAACTCCTCTCAGAACTCTGAGCTGTTCAGCAACTTGAATATCAGAAAGTGTGAAAGACCACAGCTCCCCCTCCACTTTCTTCACAGGTCTCAGGCCCAGGACAAATTATGCAGATAATAAAAGGTAGAATAGTTAAGTATGTTGGACCCACCACATTTGCAGCATCCTCAGGGAAACAGATTCCTACTCCATCCTGACTTCATTGCAGAAGATGTTTGAGACCACTTCCACTAAGCCTCTTCACCAAATTTCAAATCAGCAAGGTGATACAGCCACCTTTATGTGCCAAGCAATAAAACAGAAACTAATACAATTTGGACCATTCCAGAAAGAAACCTTGCTGTTTCCACTCTATTCTTATGGAATACCATCAGTGAGAGCTCCCAACATTAATTAGAGATCAGTTAGCAAACCCTGTGCCAACAATTCAATTGAATTTGAACCTGTGGTCAGCTATTCCTTCTTTGGGAAAACTGAAGACCCTTCACCTTCCACAATTTTTCCTTCCAAAACTGAGATTCCCCAGCTGCCAGAGACAGACTGTAAACTGCATCCAAACTACACTGAAAACATCCATCAACAGGTGCTTGGCACAAGGCAGCTCCCTGCTCCTGGTTTGGGAAAGAGATTTTCCCATCAGGAAGAGGATCTAGGGCACAGCAATGAGAGGCCCTTCCTCCAGGTTGCTCAGTACAGAAGGGGCTCAACAGTGCTTCCCTTACTGCTCAGTCAATGATTTGGGACCTCTTTATGCACTAAAACCTCATTGCTTGTGCTACTGTTGCAGCTGAGGGCCAAGTCAGGAATGCATCCAGCAAAGGCTAACATTATTCCAGGGCACTCTGAATTGGTGCAGTAAGAACTGTTGTGACAGAACATCTAGCCAAACCTCTTTTTCAATTTCAGTTATATCAACACTGGGGTCATACATTGTACTAGAACAGCCTTCCAGAAAAAAAAGTATCTTTGGGATTTATAAATCTTACTTATGCACTTACAAATCACCTGTGCCTGTCTACAAAGACTCCAGTTTGGCAATAACACTTGTCTGTGTTGCTGCACAGTCTCCAGGTACTTCTTGCTTCTCATTCTCTTTCAAATGTTTTTGTCTCCCTGGAGCACCACCCCCTTCCCCAGCCAGTTCCACTCTGCTCCTAATGGAGCTAGGGTTAAATTTACAAAGTGTTTTTATCCTAATTACAAGCCTTTCAGCTAGTACCTTGGTCTCAGCCTCAGCAGGAAATGATATGCAAAATATACTTTCATGCATCTGACAGTCCCCAAAACTACCGGTCATATAAATTCTGCCAATTTACTCTAATTAAAGCTAAGCAGTGTCGTGTGTGCTTAAACGGTCAATCTGTCTTGAAGTAATTACACCTGAAAGCAGGAATACATCAGTTTCCTTCTCCTGGAATTAAACTCAGATGGGGCAGCTGAGAAACAGTCAAGGGACATTTGCTAATGATTAAATCCAAATCACATCTCCTTGCAGTGCTCTTAGCAAGTACAAGCTGCTGCATGGATGCTGATGGATTTGTGGAGGAAGGAAGCAGATGGTACAAGGCACTTGTCAACACAGCACTGCCTACACAAGACTCTCTCTCACAACCAGTGCTGCAGAGGCTCGTGTTCTGAAGCAGTGCAGCAGGGAGGCAAAATGAGACTCTGGGAGAATGTAAAATATGTACTGTGCTTGCAATCAGAAGAGCCAGCAGGCAGAGCTCCTGGTGTGCCAGAGAACCCACACCTTCCACACTGCCATGTCAAAGATGTCTCTCGTCTCTTGATGGTCCTTTAGAGAAGACCAAAGATGACTTTCTAGAAATAGCAACAATATTGACTCACTTAGGAAAAGATGAAGAGGCTGCATTGCTCCATCCAAATCCTCCTTCCTGCTCTTGTGTACAGAGCAAGGAGCACAGAAGGCAGAGAAGGAAAGACAAAAAAAGAAATCATTAACCACTAACCACACTTACACAACCATATTTTGCTGTGCCACTCAACAGCAGCACGTAACTCCAAATTCCCATAACTCCTGACACAGTGCTCAAAGACTGTTAGTCAGAAGGATGCTTACTTTGGCCCCCTAGGAGCTGACAAATTCCGCTTTATCTCCCTGGGATCTGACGAGCCCATCCTGTCACACGGGAAGACGATTATGAATGACAATGCAATGAGTAACTTCTTAAACAGGCAAAAAAGAATCTGACTTGAATATTCTGCTTAGCTTCTCATCCTTTGCTGGTTCACTGATATGTGCTAAGTTTCCCAAAAGGAGAAGGACACATCACTAGAAGACAAGCAGGAGCCAAGTTTACTACCATTTGGAGATGATGTCATCAACATATAAAAGATGTTATGATATAAAGATGATATAAAGATAAAACATATATAGATGCATCACTGAAAGATTAACCTAAATCCATGTTCAGCATCTGAAACCGTAGTTTGAAAGATGCAGTAAACTATGAAAGGACAGGCCAAGGACCTGTGCAGCTCTTTAAGCTATCTGTGATTTGTCCATCCTCAAAACAAACTAAAAAAGCAGTTTTTTGTCAAGTTTATACTTGCACTTCTTTTACAAGAAGTGAAACTCTGTTCCCTCCCATTATCCCATTAATCATCTTCCTTATTTAAACACAAACATGGTTTTATTCGGGTTAGATTAATATATTCTGAAGGATACCTATTTAGGAGTCAGAATTCTTTATTCCTTGATTATGATACAATCCAGCCATACTCATCAGAACAGGCCAGTTCTTTCTATCCCTCTGAACTGGGACCTTTCCAAAATGCCAAAACCAGATCTCTTCTGCTGTACCTAAAATAATCTACTGGCACTTATCTAGAAATATTCTGGGTTTTCAAAAAGCAACCATAAACATGGCAGAAATCACTCAGTGACTGAATGTCATAGTTTGTGTTTTGTTAAAATATTCCAGAAGATTAACCTGCTTAAACACTTGGGGGTGGAGGGGGTGCCTTTAAAAGCTGCTTTGGCATTAAAAAGTGTGCAGTATCAGGCACGGAAGAGAAGGGAAAAGACAAAACCAAAGAACACAGTTTTCCATTATCAGAACAAGGCAAAGCAGGATCAGCTGCTTTTTGAAGATAATTTGTTGTTGTGAGAGACCTCACATAGTCCCCAAGGCTGCATTTTCCATTCCAGTCTCGCCGCCATGGAATATTGGTTGCAGCAGGACTGTTAATCACAGCTAATTGTGAGGACAGCACTGGGGCAGGAACAACTGTCCCCAGCGAAGCCAGCTGAACCAGTAACTTCATTGTGGCTTCCTTAAGGGCCTTGGATGTTAGTGATTTCAGGTCACTAACTGGAGTGGGTAGGTAAGTCCCTGTCCTAGCAGGGAAGAATGTTAGGACAGTAAAGCTATTTTCTTATTTTAGCCCAGCTAACAACACAATAAACTAACTTTTACCATTAAACTTGAACCAAATAGCCTAATCCAAGTGTAAGGCTTCTCAGCCACAGCTGTCTTGCCCTTTAAATAAAAGAAAGGAAGAAAAGCCAAGTAAATATTCTCTATGGAAACATTTAAGATTCCCTTCCTTCCCCCCAGCAGCAGTAATGTATGTATCTTCATCTTTTGGACTTTTTCCAAAGTGCTTAACTTTGGAATCTACATATTATACTTGCCACAGCAAGTGTCTCTTTAGACTAACACTCCTCTCCCATACAGGTCTAAATTCTGTCACTCGTTTTCCCCAGAGTTTGCAGTAATGACTGGACAGCTTCTCTGCAGCAATTGTGGTCTGTCAGAAAAAACAAAGCAGAGGAAGTATGTATCATTTGGCTGTCTCCTTAATTTTAGTGTAACAATTCCATTTTTAGGTACAGAGAGTCCATAATAGAATGGGCATCTCCGAGTTTAGCACACAAAGCTCTAAATAAGACTGCTGCTTTACAAAACCACAGCACAGAATGGCAATTGTTTCTAGCGCGGTAACCGCAGTGATTGAGAGATGCCCAAAGTAACTTGTTTTTTAAAGGGGAAACTTCAGTGCGTGGTGGCAAGCTCTGAAACCACTGATATAAATGGATTAGGCCATGAGCACAGCAAACAATAGTCCCATTACTTTGGCTTAGGTCTGTTTTAAGAGAGCTAGAGAGTACTTAAAAAAAAATCTCCTTGGTCTTTCCAATATCACTGGAGGGCTGGGCAGGGGTAGAGATGCTTTCTGCAGGCGCACACCAGGATGTGCTAATATTATCAAGCCTTTTGCTTTGTTGTCGTGCTATTCTTACTTAGCTTCTAATGCTCCATGAATGCATGACTGCTCTTTCCAGTCCACATAACAGCTATATTACTGGAGGTTCCAGCCTGTTGTTTTTCTTCGAAGCTAGGCTTCAGCCTTGGTTAATGTTTGCCCAGAAATATGTAATTGCGGACTTCCTCCTCATAAACCGTTCCAGAGCACAGGCTGCCATCCTTCCATGTTATTATTATCTGTGTGCCTGCAGGCTAGAGCAGGGTGTGCTCTCACATTTGAGAGGAGAGATAACCCTTTCCTTGCAGGAAAGGCACTCAATGCCTTGGACTGAGGCAGCTGCTGCTAAAAAGAGGCGACCTGAAAGCTTTACTGGTGTTATTTTCTGTCCTCAGATTATAGAATAAAAATATTTTTAGCACAGGCCTAGGTCACAAATAAGTGTAAGGGAAGCTGAGTATAAAATCATAGAACGATTTGGGTTGGAAGTGGCCTTAAAGATCATTTAGTTCCAACCTCTCTGTCAAGGGCAGAGGCACCTTCACTATCCCAGGTTGCTCCAAACCCCATCCAGCCTGGCCATGGACGCTGCCAAGGATGGGGCAGCCACAGCTTCTCCGGGAAACCTGTGCCAGCACCTCATGACCCTCACAGTAAATGGACCTTTTAATCCATTTAATTCATAGCACTGCGTATATTTACTTGTGCTTCTTAAATTTTTATTTCTGATTAGCTGTGCATTTTTAAAAAATCCAAGTTAAAAAAAAAAATACAAGCTTATTTTCTATATTTTTCCCATATCATTAAATACTGTCACCCACAGAAGGAAATAAGAAACCTGGAGTAATTTTTGTGTAAAACTCAAACACTGTCTTTTTTGTTTTCAAACAGACAGTGGGATATTAATTCATCATAAGCATTTTCTGGAGAAACAACCAGCAAACTGAATACACTTATCTTAATTTTGGGCACAGGCCTTCAGTGCCAGAAATGCAGTATCAGCAATGACAGCAAAGCCCCAGGCACTAGCAGAAGGTAGGTAATGTTCAATATTTACAGTGGTAAAGAAAGCTGCCTGATTTTGAGCTACTGAAATAGATTTAAGAATCCCTCCTGTCCTAGGAATTGCCCACATCTTCCATGGATACCATGAAGAATCCAGGTCACAGTCTTTGCAACACTATATTAAATGACCAGAAGGTTTGTAATGAAACAAACTCAAGAAACATGAGAAATTAAACAGATGAAATCTCTTCAGATACTTAGTAGGCAACAGGTCTTCTAAGGCCTTGCCCAGATCCCTGCTGGAGATAGCCTGGCGTGCTTTCCAATCTTGACATTCCCTCTTTGCCCTCAAACCATCCATATATGGGACCTGTCAGAGTGTGTTAAAGCTCACATCCAGTCTATTCACCTGGATTGCCTCTAAGGAGAAACAAGGGCAAAGTGGAAGCCAATTTGGGCCCACAAGCTCACCCTTGTATAGATTCAGGGTATGTCTGGCACACGCACCTAGTCCAGGAACTGGGAAGACCTCCTGGGTCAAGTAATCAGGCGTAGTCTAAGGGATTCACTGTCCTTGAATACACAGATCACAGGAAACAGGGTGGATCAGGCAGAACCTGCACACTAAACTAAACAAACCCATGTCCAGCTCCTCTGCTCAGAAAGATTAGTGAATATCTCGAGTGCAGTGAACTAAAGCAGTACCTCAGGTGGAGGAGTAGTACAGTGAAAAGCCTTCACTTCCTCCCAGATTTAAATTCTTTAAGAAGAGCAACAGCTGGAAAAGGTTTAGCCATCACTTAAACCAAGAGGTATCTTTATTTCTGACAACTGCTAAGTTTGAAACACAATGTTTTTTAGTAGCTTTCAGATGCCTCTTCTTCCTGAGCTCGCTACAAACTGCAGGACAGTTTAGAGAAGGGCTGTGTTCCACATAAAAATGAGATACAGCAGAAAGATATTTTAAAACAGAACAGAAAAGTAGTGACAGCTTAGAGAACAGACTTACAGCTACTAGGTTATTTTTGGAAGGAAAGGGCTAAGCAAGTTTCAGGGTAACAAGCTAGAGCTCCAGAGACATTGGAGCTCCAGAGGACAGACTCTCATAGAGAAATTACAGAAGGGCCAAGAGTTTACTCTCAAGCCAATTGCGATTTGCCATGCAAGGGAAGTCACCTAGTCAGGCTGAAAGCACACATGAAATGGAAATCATCTTCTGAATCAGGAGAAGCTTTCCATGACTGACAAACCCATTGTCAGTTCAGACTAACCCATGTGACAGTCATCCACATGTTTTTACAGCTTGCCCTAAGACATCCCCCTATAAACAGGAATACTCAGTTTAGCAAAATACTCAAAAAAGGCCAATAGGAGTTTGGTTCAGTAAGGAGCCACTCAAAACTGGAAGACAAGCTACAAGACTGGGCCCTAGCAATCACAATATTAAAAAGCAACTAGAGTGAGATAATTTTTGAGCATGAATTCCAGCAAAGCCAGCTTGTTGCAAGAAGATTGTTCAGCTACTGAAGATTTGTCCTTGGATTCCTGTTGAAATCAATCCATAAAAATCATATTAAGGGATTAGGCATCAAGCATTTGTGTGTTGATGCGCATAAGAAATTCTTCACTCACAGACTGCTGACCTTACATTCTTAAGAGGATCTTTTGCCCCATAATAAAGTGTTCACTGTCAACAGTAATTCTTGCGCTTCATGCATCTGTTGACAAAGCCTGAACAGGAAGCTTTTCTACAGGTAAAAAGTTTAAATGCTGTGCTTCCACAAGGCCTTTGTCCAAAGCACAATGCATTTAAACTTTTAAATTTGGACATTTTGGCGAACAGCAAGGTACTGGTTGAGATATTTATGCTACAAGTGAATGGTGAAACGAAGAGATGCCACACATTTACTTCAGAAGCTTGGTAGTTCAGGAATTAAACAGCTCTCCTTCCATATCTATCCTTCTGTTATCATCTGTATTCCTTTAGGCACAGACACACTTCTAGCACAATTATGCAGAATAACTCATGAGCACACAAGAGTGCTTATATTATGTCAACAATCCTTGCTTGCTGAATTAATAAATTTAATCTGCACTTGTTTTTATAAAAATGCACTGTTTCAGGTGTCTGCAACACTGATTTCACAAAACACTGAAACCATCCCTGGGCATAAACCATGCACAACACTGGAGGACCAAAGTGACATGTCCAACATAAACCACCTGTGTTAGTAGGGAGCTCCAAGCAAAGAGATTTCATAGAGACCCAGAAAAAGCACATTCTACAATTGGCTGACCAATTCCCAACTGCGTAAATCCAGGGAAGAACTGGGCACAAAGCTGCCCCACAACTGCCTTGTAGGCTGCAGCTACTTGGCCAGAGAAGGAACAAATCAAATTCTCTCACTGCAGGCAGGACTGCACTCTCTGCCTTCTTTCTCTCCAATCATGCAAGAGTACTGGTGGCCTGGCAGGATTGAAAACCCTGCAGAAACCCATGGGGCAGGCAAGGTCTGTTGTGGTCCCTTGCTCTCCTACTCTCTTCTCCATGGGGACAAGGTATCTGATGTATTTAATCTTCCCTGTCCCTTTTGTCTGCTTAAAAAATAAATCTCTACTCTGATTTCTTATTGCTGGCATCTCCAGATGTTTCTTTGGTCAGGAAAGTTGCATCAGTTCACGCTAAAGCTCTCCGCAGATGTGCATCATTTTGCATGCCAAAGATTGGCTTTCTGCCTGCAATTAAACTAAATGCACTCAGCTACAGAAGTTACATCCATTGAATTGGAACTGGTGTTAGGAAAGGCCAACTTAACACAACTTGCCAGCTAGAAATTCTATCTCCAGCCCTCTGCAGATAATTTCCTAGCCAGCCCCTTGTGAAAAAGTCCTGCTCGATGGTAATTGAATTTACTGCAAGAAGATGGAAACAACAAATACAGGAAAATAACAGGGCTTCATCTTTGGGTAAAATGGAGTGCTTGTGGCTTCCCCAGCTCCACAGCTTGCTCTGTTATACCTCATCTATCAGTCCCAAAAGCATCTTTTACTTTTCACAGAATAGTTTACATTGGAAAGGACTCCTGGGAGGTCATCTAATCCAACTCCCAGCTCTGAGCAGGTCCAGTTAGATCAAGTTGCTCAGGGACTTGTCCAGGAAATAAGAGATTCAGTATTAAAGCACTGGGAAAACCATGAAACATTTCAAGGAAATCACATAGAAAAGTAATTAAAGTTAACATATGAAGCCTAAAGAGAGAGGCCCCAAGTTTTGACTCACGTTCCTAGATCCCACTCCTACCTTAGACCATAGGTGCTGAAAGCAGGAGCTTTCTTTTCTACACATAGAGCTAAGAAATCAAGGAAAGGTAACAATCACAACCACCCCTGCATGGCACAGCGTGGTTTCACCCAACAACTGCTTTTGCATTTTGGGAAATGCACTTTTAGGACAGCTGTCCTATAAGTAGAGAGATCAGGTCCTAGCCTGATGCAAACCAATGCTTACCAGCTGACACCGGGAAACTGCCTCACTATTTGATTCTGTCCAGAAAATTCTCCATAAGAAAACTTTGCATCTTCTGTTGAAATGCAAGAGACAAGCAGATTCTACCAGACACCCCCTGGTTCATACTGAATCACTGCTAGCACATACATTGGAGTCTTACTGAAAAACAAAGGACAGAATACAGGGTAACAAGCGATCAGTCACGTCTGACACGCACGCTGTTTCCACAGAATTACTCATCTCTGTGAGGTCTGATACATGTTAAAGGATTTTTCCTAATTCCCACACAGATGCCTTGTAAATAAATGGCAACTATTCATATGACTAAATAGTTACTTCGTAGGTATTTTGACAGAAGAGCTCATGGAGTTTCCAATAATGCCATCCTCAAAACATAAACTGCGCACTTCCCCTCCTTTCACTTGTTTTTCAGGAAATCATATTTTCAGACTTCCTGTGGCTGACACAGCCTGGGTAGGTCAGGCTGTGCTGTATCACATCCCACAGCATGTGGCAGAGTGTGAGCTTCCCACGGTGATGCTCCACAATGCAGCAGGTGAGAGAATCAGACTGGGGAATGCAGAGCAGCTTTGATTTGTTTCAGTTTTTTCATTGCTGGCATGACGTACAGTTAAACAAACTGGCTGCCAAGGGAAATAGGAAAGGGATGCTCTGAGCTTAACTGTGTGGTTAGCACATTACATCTTTCTAGGAGTTAACCTACAAAGTTAAATCCAAATGATGGATTTGGGCATCTCTCTCTGGTAGCACCATCTGCTTTCACACCCTGACCTAGGTAATCCTAATCCTGCAGGGCTCTAGATTTTCATCAGCAGATAAATTCAGAATTTGATTCCTAGGACACAGTTTTTCTCAGCTCCTTTTTTTTTATTTATTTATTTTGGTGGGATTTTCAGGCTAACTTTTCTTCTGCCTACTGCACTTGCAAGCCTTGCTCCAAGAAAACACACTGGCTGTGATCAGAGGATAAGATCTTGCCTGAGAAATCTTTCAAAAAGACTTCTTGGCAGCAGGTAGGGAAAGCAGGCACCTCCAACATAGCCAACAGCTGTTTTCCTACAGTTTCCATATCCCCAAAGACTGGTGATAGGGGAAGAAAAGTGCATACAGGAGGATAAGAGAAGAAAGATGAGGTGAGAAATTAATATTCCAAATGTTCACTGGAGCAAGGAGCTGGTGTCCCCCTCCAGACAGCTCGGTATCCTAGACACCAGATCACTGTATTATCTCTTCAGCTTCCCTAATGCTTCACTACGAACAGTACGACAATCTCCAAAAGAACAAACTATAAGCCAACACCACCCCACATTTCTGACTCTGTAAGCAACCCTGCAATCTGATCTTTTCATCCCCCCCTTAACAGCCAAGGCCTGTCCATTACCATGCAAATGCAACTCTAAATAATCCTTTTATTGCAAATAATTTTAGCAGAACCATACAGCTAATAGATTCATTCCATTATTAGCGACAGCTTGGAATAGTGAACTAATCAATATCCCAGGGTGCAGAGGGGGGGGGGAGACAGCAAATCTAATCAAGACCCTACAGAACTTACACATTGAATCCTAATTCACAATTAAAACCTTTGAGAATAGTAATTTACAATCAAAAGCTTCGGTTCCTGATGGCCACTTTTCTACCTTTCAAGCAACAACAATATATCACATTATACACATAATCAAATTATGATTTTACTGCTCTACAGATCTCTACATTCATCAGTACATTATTTCCCTAGATGGGTAAACAAATGAGAAAGGCAATTCAGAATCCTTTTGCACCTATACTTTGATGTCCACACCTTTGCATGTTAGACAATAAAGGGGGTTGTGACAAAGGGATTACAGCCAGATACCATTAAATTAGCTTCCATTTATCTGCATATCCCATTCCTATTAATTACTCTATTGTAAAAGTCAGCATGCCCAAGGTCAGTGCTGTTCCAATACTCAGATCCGGCACCTGGAACGGATGCTCTCCATCTGGTCATTAATTCCCTCCCAACTGGCTACTAACACTACTTATCTGGACCTTGTCTTCCAACACACTGGGAGAGTTGTTCCATTTCTTTCTGTAGCCCTGTATTTTACCAAAAAGGCACCCATGCAAGTGGAAGCTGTGGCTACACCCATGCACTGCACAGCTCTGAATCGGGCTACACCCAGGGCTCTGCGTTTTTCACCCACATGCATGCTGCGGATCAAATAATCTGCTCCTTCACTTAGGAATCCTCTGGTTCAACACACAAAAAAATGGCATTCCTTGTGAAATCTAGAGCATAAAGGGCAAAAGCAACGCAAGGAAAACTGAGCTTTCCATCTGTTTATGCAACTATCTGCTGTGCAAAGCCAGAACGCCCGGCCGGAGCTGGAGAGGCACACATGACAGTGGCACACAAAGCAATCCACCTTCCGGGCTAGTTCAGTCCTGCTTGCTGCTACCCAGTTGTGCTCGTGGCTTGCTGAAAAGAGAAAATCTCAGACTCCTCTGTGCACACACTCAGGCTGGACTTGCACAGCAAGAGAAGAGAGGTAAGTGAACTCCTCTTTCCCTTTCTCCCCCCTTCTCCACATATTTCTCCCAAGAAACTGCTGGGATATAATACAGCAGAGTTTTGTTTAAACCTTCCTAACACCATGACTGTGATTTAGGCAGCAAAAGGATTAAGCCTACATGCCTTAGGAGAAGGCAGGACAAATTCTTGCTCAGCCACATGAATTATTTGAACGGTAGCAGACCTGGAAAAAATTTTAAAAGGTAACATGGGCAGACATTATACACAAAGGCACTTCAAAAAACTAATAGTGCAATATTAAACAAACATGGAAAAGGGCAAATTTGCCTTCTTAAAAGTATTCTGTCCTGTATCTCTCTGCACCCACATCTCACTGGCCTCAAAGTGATCATCACTGGCACAACCATGGGTACTACAGTTTGCCATGCAGGATGTGCTTCAAAATCCCAGAATTAGCTCGAAACACTGCAGCTCCATTTCTTCCAGCACATGAAATATTAGCAGTCAAGCTGCTCTTAGCACTGAATAAAATGCATAAGGCACTTGGCTTTTGTTAACAATGCTTATTTTGGATGTGCAACTCAAGCAATGGTTTAGATCTGAATTCGCAGTAATCCTCAGTACAAAACTAGGCTTAAAAAAAGTTACTGAAGTCCAGATGCTAAAATAAAGCCTTAAGGAACAGCCCTGATTAGCTGGTGGGGTGTAAGTGCTCTACCCTTGGAATAGCTTGGCAAGGAATTGTCGGAATTCCTCCCTCCTCTTTCCGGGGGGGAACGGATGCAGTAACAGCTCCCAAGGGGACGACACTCCCTTCCTTTCGCCTGGGCTCCCTGCGGGGAATGGGTCTGGATTTGTTAGGCAGGACTCCGAGGAGAAGGGGGGGGGGATGTAATCCTCACTCCTCACCGGATATGGACACAATCCGAGCTCAAGTTATTGACTTGTAACCTCACCACAAAAGGAACCATTTGAATTTTTGCTGCACTGCAAGACTTGTGCAAAGGAGGGCTGTTACTGAATTGTCAGGGCTTGCAGTGCCCCATGAGGCCAAGATCTGAGAGGAGTCTCAAACGCATGCACACTTTCCACTACAAAATCACTTTTTAAGGGCAAAAATCCATGCATGCANGGGGGTGGGGGTGCAATAATTTTTTGTTGAACATGTTCGGAACTTCTCCCTCATTCCCCAGCATGACACAAAGCTTCATCATCCCACCATGGGCATTCTTTTTTTGGCACTCACTGTTTCAGGTCCTGGAGCCTGAAGTATGGCTCACCCAAAGCCTTGGCATCACAGCTGTAACTTCAGAAGGGAGATGATGAACTCAGGGCAGGTAACAAGGAGCACTTGTACACCTTTATCTTGTTCTGACACCACAAAGACAAAGCCTGACAGCACCGGTCTTCCCAGGCTAATCAGTGCAACCTTTGGCTCAAGTCCACAGGCATTTTGCTCATCCAAGCACCCTCAGAAGGTTACTCATTATGGGCCTTTGATTACAGTGCTGCATTCACCTCCACACCATCTCACAGAGCACACAGAAAAACCAGGAAAGATTAAGGGAAAAGGCATCATGGAAAGTAAGAAGTAAAGGACAAATTCCAGACAAGAAGAAACTAAATAAATTAGAACATGCCAGCTGGCTAAGAGAGGACAGAATCAACATCTGAAAAATAATGAAATGGAATAATGTGGTAAAAAAGGGAATTATTTACTGTATGTAATAAAGGAAGTCGGGAAGCCTGTTTTAAACTGGCAGCAATTTAGAAACAAAAGGAAATGCTTTTTCATAAAACAATTACAGTGTGGAACTCAGTGCCCACAGGGGCTGGTCGAGGCAAAGCAGCACACAGGTTCAAATGGAGATCAGAGGAATGAACAATGACTACATCCAGAAGAAGCTACCAAGCACATGTCAGCCTCAGAAGCTGCTACACAACTCTTTGTTAGAAGCTGAAAAGATAGAGCAGGGAAAGATAATTCCAAATATACATCTATTTTCTGAGGCCCTTTCCCCATCCCTCTCTCACCGGCCTCTGCTGGAGGCAGGATACTTGCTCACAATAATCTTTGATCTAATCTAGTGTGACAGCTGCTGTGTTCTCATAAATTTCACTGAGCTTCACAGATCATTGAATCATTTTCCATGTTTATTGTTACAATGAACAACAGGACACGTTCCTTCCTTCACGACTTCTTGTTTTGCACAGATGATCCCAAAACCCAACTCCCTCAGTACAATTCATATTCAAGCAAATATTATGGAAACCAAACACAGCCTCTTGAATATTATTCTGGTTTCACATATCAACAATGAAGACACAAGGGACTACGTAGAAAACTTCCTGTGGGATCTAGTGAGCCCTGCATCTTCCTCAACAGAGTTAGATGCAGTTTCAGTGTAGTAACCCTTTACAGTTATTCACTGTAACATCTCTGGTGCTTCTCCTGACCAAGAAACCACTAAGCAACAAAGTTCACCGCAACGCTCCAGGTTTACAAGGAGTTATTTCATTTGAACACAGCATGCTCCCTTTGTTTACCTGCTGTTTGGTCCCATGATGCAACCCAACATTCTTTAATCACTTCAGAGCACTTGTAACACAGCCAGAGGCTTTGTCACCCACAGGAGACTGCAGGCTTAACAAACTTAGGCGGCCAGACGTCGGCGAGTTATTCCTGCACAAAATTAAAAAAAAAAAATTAATAAAACAAAACCCCCAACACATGGACCAGGTTGCAGCATTCTCCCTTCCACATCTTTGTGGCTAAAATTCCACAGAGAGGGAGGCCAGGGCCTTGCAGCTGGTTATGGAAGAGGGCTGAGCATCCGGCAAGGGAGCACAGCTGCCGGCCACATGACACACGCCCTGGTACCAGCGACGCACGGCGCTCGTGGGCAAATCAGCTCCCACCACAGAGCATCTTGTGATTATCTGCCACTCCGTGCCCTCTCCCACTGCCCCCCCAGAGGATTTTGGACTAACCATTGGGAAAAAAGGCACTAATTATGCAGTTCCAGTTACAGTGCTTGAAACGTCCAGCTCAGAAATATGTACTCACTGTTTCCTTCTACTTGCTGCTTAGGCAGGCCCATGGATGTCACTGCATGGACACACTGGAGTGGATGTGATCAGCACAAGTATAAAGATCAGAATTAGCTCCAAATTCCTCTGCTTTCAAGGAACTGTTTAGTTTAATGATTAAAACCTCATGAGTGCTTGGATTGTGTGAACACCTGTCAGTGCTCTCTGGAAGAAAAGTATTTGCTTACTTATTTATTTGAAAACTCAAGTTATATACTAGTCAAAGGAATTTTATTTGGTTTTTAAAATAGAATTGAGATGACAGTTTCAGCTGAAAAGTGAAGCTTCAGTGCAAAGCCAGCACACAGAATTTCAACACCCAGCTTTTGTTCCTGTGAGCAGATTTTGCTGCAGGGAGGCAGTTAGAACTGAACTCTGCACCTTTAAATTTCTTACTGCTCTGCTTTTGTGGGTAGCTGTAACTAGGACCTCCACACCCCTGCAGACTGAGGAAGTCTGCACACTTAAACTGTAAAAAAAAAAAAAAAAATATAATTAGGATTTTAAGCATTGAAGCCTGCCCTTCCAACCTCATCTCTGCCCTTACACAGCCCATCTGCATTACTTTTTGCACAAATGTGGATTATTCAGTAATTAAAATAGCATTCCCCAAAAGCTCATCAATGGTCACATCCTTCCTACCTAAAGCTCATTTGTACTCTGGATCTAATTTTCAAAATAGTCAAGAGCTGTTTTCAAATGGGCAAGAAAAGTCCATTTCCTCAGCTCTCTCCAACATTTGCATCCCTGCTTGGAAAATAAATAATTAAGTTGTGACATGGCAAAGAACAAGCCAGGAAAACATCAGCCCAAAAGAGGCAAGTTTTGGAGAGCTGAAAACAAAGGATTACAATGGGAATGCTTATATAATCTTAATTACAGAGGAAGCTTCTTCCATAACCACAATGGCATACACATGGCCTGCAACTGCATGTGCTGGAGAGAACAGTAGTTATTCCACTGGCTTCTCCCTGTGCTTACCTCCCTCTTACCACAGTTAACAGGGCAAAGGAAATTCATTTCCATGCCCTTCCCCCAAAATGGAAAGGTTAACCATAATTCTGAGGCGAGATGAAAGCGTTATCACTACTCCAGAAGGATATCAATCTAAATAACCCTCACACTCAGTAAATCAATAGGATTCTTCTGGTTGCATCAGACCAGCCACACAGTGTTTGCATAGGGAAACAATCAATATGAATGTCATCCAAATACGGAACTGACAACAGCAGGGAATGTGAGCAAAGGGAGGAGATGGGGGGAGGGAAAGGGGCTGCGCAAGAGGAGAAAAGGAAAGCATCGAAGGTGTCGGAGTCAGGAAAACCCTTCTGAGTTTTAGTGCCTCAGCAACCTCCATTCATATCTTGAGAAATGTCAGAAATCAGGAAATATTACTTCGGGTTGCATGCTTCTGTCCTGGCCTATCAAATACACGGAGTAGTAACAGCAAATTACTGGAAACTGCACTTTGAACTTAGCCACTGGCAAGGATCCCAGTCAAACAGAAATGTAAAAGTTCCTTTCCTCCATGGGGCCTCTTGTGTGGGGGTGTCCCCATAGACGTTCAATAGCTGGTTGCAACAGGTTGGAATGAGGCCCTGAGCCAGAAAAACAAGCCCTGACCAGTATTATTTCCCACTGCCTACGTTGTTTATTAAAAGATATTTTGACGCATCGCTCTCAGCTTTGTTGGGCTGCATTGGAGGCTCGAGGCCCATCGAGGAAAAACTGGCACCATTTTCACTAAGTGTTCACGCCTCCTTTTCTTCCAGCATTCTGCCTCATGCCTCTCTTGTGTGCACGGCTATAGGTGCAGCACAAAGATATACTTGAAAAAGAATTGGAAACAGGCAGACTGGTTGCTAAGCAAAGGCTCTGTATTTCCTACAAATAGAGAGGTAATTAGATTCTAAACCCTATCAATATTCCTAGCATAGACAGAAGAAACAACATTTTTCTGCACACCAGACTTTTATAACACGGTTTGGGGGAAGAAAAAAAAAAAAAATCCAACCACAGAGTGTTCAGGAACAGTAACTTAATGTTATTAACAACCCAGGGAGTGCCCAGTGAGTGCAGAAAGGCATTGTAGCCTTCCCCCTTCCAGAGGTGAAATGATCAAAAGACTGGCCTCTTTACAGTCTGTTATATTTCTGTCTAAGAAAACCCAATTTGCACAAGCAAATAAACTAGCTCATTATAAAACTGAGGGGTCAGCCTGAGTCAGATAAACTCCGGAGTCAGACAGCTGAAGAAACAAACTTTTATTTAAGCCACAGCACAGGTGATCCTAAGAGGAAAGAGTAAATCCCCATAGAGCCACAACTTCCACATTGGGCAACAGAGAGCACGAGGAATGGAGGTGCAGGGAGTGCAATTTTCTAACGCCACACGGCTCAGCACACATTTAATCAGAAACAACAGATCCCAGCCTTGCATTCAAAGGGGGGGAAAGCAAATAGAAAAATCAAACACTGTCGTCACAATGCAGCGAGTCAAACATTATTGAGATCATAAGGACTAATCGGTTTCTTGCCTTTTCTTTTTGTTTTTAAGAGACCAAATTTTTTTCTTATTCTCTCCCCTCCAGGGAAGAAAAAACAAACATACCCCTGCTTCCCCCGCCCTCAAAAAAAAAATCCCAACCAAGCCTGTTCTTCTTTTGGAGATTGCCTAGTTACCAATACACCATCAAGCACAGATTCCATTTTTCCCTTCCTGATGAAAGCAATTAAGCCTGACTGTATCAGGACTAGTCAAGAGGAATGACTTTTAAAAAAATTTTTTAAAAAGAGCAGAATGCCTTACCAGGCATCTTGATTTTTTTTTTCTAGGTAAGTTTAAACATAACCTTCCTGGCGAAAAATCAGTAACATTTTGTCTGTTTTATAAGCTTGACAGGCATTTTATTTTCAAAAAGAAACAAAATTTTATAAGAAAATAATACACTGTACCTCACAGGTGTTTCTAAGAGATTCCAGATCAATAAATCCTGATTCCAATGAGACTTGCAAAGACACATATCCATACCTTAGGGAAATAAAGAGTGTTTATGACAGCTACAGCCTGTTATTGTATGTCCTAAGGACATACAGTTCTGTTTATGCTGTACTCCAGGCCACTTTCTTGTTTCACTGTTGGTTCCCCCCCCCTCCCCAAGTAGAGTTACAATGCAGGTTGCTAAGAGAGCATTTATCCCACTGCACTTTCTTCTATGGAAACTTAATAATCATTGTTTAACTTTTTATTAATGTTAATTTTTAACATTGTTTAAAATTTGCCACAGCTTCCGTGGGAGAAAGTACTTTACTGTGTATTACCACATAGTCTAATTTTGATCTAAAAATACACTTCTTTCTTCTGCACTTGCAAACTCAACACATGGAAAAAATGTAACATTTGAACTACCACAGGTGTTTCTGTAGGAAAAAAAAATTTAGGTACCCCGTCTCTGACACTTAATGTTATTATTCCATGACACCTGCTCCTAGGAACAACGTCTCATATCCAAATAAAGGTAAATATTTTGTAATGCCTGTACAATAGAGAACAGACACATTTAGACATTTCATAAATAAACAGACAGAAGGATAAATAAACAAATACGTTGAGGCATTTGCTGGTGTTCATGAATGCAAGAGACGTGCCACAGCTGGCAGGAACATGCCTCGTCTCAGGTGTTAACCATGTTTTCCCAATTTTCTGCATCCACTTGCTTCAGTGAAGCATGATTTTGTAACCCTGTAATCCAGAATCTTGGTACAGAATGCCATTATGACAAGCAATAGGCTTTTAATTTCCCCAAATGCTTTTTCATGCGTAAAGTCTTGCCAGTAATTTTCACATTACACACGAGCAAATTGTATTTCATGCTGTATTCTGCAGAAGGGTTCCAAGTAGTTAATGCCAGTTTGAGGTGTGCTTGGTTTTAAACCATACTAGTGGTCTGTGTTAAATGATGTGGATTTATTGACAATAAACAGAAAGCAAAAGCTGAACATCGAGCTATTCCTACAGTGCTGAATGATGTATCCATGAATCAGACCTGGTGCTGCAGGTGAGCAGGTAAAGTAGAAGGAGCAGACAGGAATTTAGTGAAGCACAGTTTTAGTAAAAGAACTTTTGAAGTGTTACCCACCTCCTGCACTGCTTGGACTTTGTGAATCGCTAAATTTATCCTGGAGAGCAACCTGAGATGTCACCACAAATTCCACTGCTTAGCTCTTTGCAACACACAGTAGTTGAGAAGTCACAGCTGACACACTGTCAAATGAGAACACCCACTGAAATCAGGAGCAAGAATTGTTCTAGAGAATGAAAGAAACAGATTACCACAAAAAAAAAAAAAAAAAAAAAAAAAAAAAAAAAAAAACACAGGGTTAGGGCACTGTCTTAAATTGTGTTACTAAACATTTCTCATTTTTAATAATGCCATGGTACTGATTTAGCACTTTCATCATGTAGATTGTACTGCACGCATCATGCAAGGACATACTGGTTTTGTGGGCTTTTCCTCACTTTTCCCCCTTCAAGAAAACCCAAAAGCTCATGCTGAGATCAAATGCACAGAGCAGAGTGGGGTGAGCAGTATTAAGTCAAGTGCTTGATAGAAGTTGCTCTGTCATGATCACGTTTTATTCTCCCTGCTGCCACGCTCAGATTTAAGAGGACTCATTGGTTAATCCCACCTTTGCTTTCCCATTCTTAAATTTATAGCACTGAATTTTTCTAATGTTATTCTTTAGAAGATTTACCAGATTAATGTTCTCTGTCCACCACAACATTTTGGTTCCTACCATCAAAATTTGGTCTGACTCCATGCAAAAACATTCCTGTTGGAATGGGTAATTTTTCTTTCTTTTTTTTTTCGTTCTGTTTAAGTACTAGGTGTATATCTCACTTGTTCCCTAATTTCCTGGGTATGATATATATTTCCTCACTGAAGTCACATGATGACACAGGCCTACACTACAGCTTTGCTCTATCCTGTCAGAGGCATCAAGTTACCAGGAATGTCAATGGACTTCTAAGGAGAAATGGGTTAGGGGAGAAAGACAAATATATTTTGTGAGATTTTTCCAGAGAACACATGTTGCCCTGAAGCAAACACCTTAGTATGCAGCTGATTGTGTCTGTATAGAAAATAAAAGGAAAAAAAAAAAAAAAAAGGGAGAATTATTTTTGTCTGAAAATTTCCATTCCTTGAGCACAATCTAGAGCAACAGAGTCAAAAATCTCCCCGAAGCAAACATGGAAGAGCCATCCTAAGTGCTGGAAAACTACATGTTAACAGCATGGAGCGTGCCACACAACTTTCCAATTATTTCACTTTTCATGCAAGGCCAAGGGATCAAATTCTGTTCTTAGTGGCACACTGCAAACCAGATAATGAGCCCCTGAGCTGGCTAGGGCTAATCTCAGATCTGAAGGGCAACAGGAGAGGCTGATTCCCTTCCAGAAGGAAACATTCTCTTCTCCAGCAGCTGAGCAGGCCCTGTGTGCTATGCAACACGCCAAGGGGAATGGAAGGAGAATACAGTCAAAAGGAAAAACAACTGAGGAGGCGGGGTGGGGATGGAGAATGTATAAAAATCACAGCTGATACCATTTCTCCCATACACTAATACCTTGAGGAGTTCAAAGGTTTTCCATGCCTATGGCATTTGGCAATTATAATCGCACAGTAAAATACCTACGGTTAATGAGTAACCTCTAAAGGAAGTTACTTCACATAATGACAGCAATTTCTCTGAACTAAATGTTAATAATCAGGCCTGTAATACGGTGAGAAGGAAATAGTGGGCAATTGGCAAATGGAACTCTGTTACCTAGTAACAAGTCCTTGAGGTATGAGCCGAAAAAATTTGAGCAGGCAAAACATTTCCAGGCAGGCAGAGCAGCTTGACAAACACAAAACATTTTGCAAAGCCGGCAACTGTCCATGACATGGAAAGTGGAAGCAGATGCGGCAAATTACCTCGTTAACAGGCAGTCTGAGGGACAATTCGCTAATGGCACCGCAAAGGGAACGCTGTCACGTAACCAGCAGCAAGGGCAGGGCAGCAAAGTTCAGGTTACTCTGAAGATAAATGGGAATCCTGTTCCTTACACTGGCACTGTTCATTCGCAGCTCAGCCGCTCCCGTGCCCCTTCCCCCCTACCCACCGGGAGATAAGGGGAGCGCTGCTGTAATCCCAGGCACGGTGTGTGAAGCAGCCCCGCTGCTGACTCAGCAGAGACACCCCCGGTACCACGTTGCAGACGCTGCTGCTGCACGGCGGGTTTCGACACCTTTGTTATGAATGGGGCAATGCCTGCTCTGCTCCCAGGCAGGGTTACTTGCAGTTTGCCACGAGGAAGAGCATCAGGGCGATTGCCTCACTCAAACACACCAAACAGGATTTCCTAAATGTTCCCTTACAGCAACAGATGCACTGTCAAAATCATCTTAACAAATCCATCTCCTTTCAGGCACAGTGCAGGAAACCACGTACCTACCTCGCTCTCCCTCTCGTAAAATCCTCTTGACACATGCAGGAACCACACAATAAAAAAAAATAAAGGTTTTGTCAACCTCTGTGCCTTATTTTGCTACAAGCAAATGGCTGTAAAGCTGGACAAACCAGCTATTTGCAGAACAATTGGTAAATCCCATGTAAGCTACAACTGAAAAGCATTTCCTACAGCAGCCTTACCCTCCCAAAGCCAGCTTGGCCCCTACCATGCTGAAAAGTGTGTCCAGAGCCATGCAAAGCCTTGGATTTGTGCACTCCATCATGACTCCTCATCAATATCATTAACTGAAGCATCACTAAGGACATGAGCGATGCCTCATTCCATCCTACCTCATCACACACACAACTTTTACTTCTGGCTGAATAGTCTGTTCATCTACAAATAATGAGTGTGGCTAGTGTATGTCTTGTTCCTGACTTTTCCCCCTTATCTTAAAAACAAACAAGGAAATTTGGCTTTTAGATGCGATGTTAATGCAAAAGTAAATTTGATTTTTAAGATGCACAAAGCCCAGGAAAGTCACATTTAAGGTCAGTTCTAAGCCATGAGCAAAACCAGCATTTTCATTCCATGACTATGATTCTGGACAACGCAAGATACTTCCCCTATTTGCATAAATTCAGATCCAAACTAATCCCTGCAGGAGATGAGTCCAGAAAAAGAAGCCCCAGTAAAGCAAACACACCAGCTGAGGAACTGGGGAAAGATGGGACCACTCTTGCTTTGGTGATACACCATCGAACAAAGCATCCCCTGGCTCCCCTTAGCTTCATTTCTCTCCTTGCAGAATTCCTCGAAAAGCACAGATCATACCCTGTAGCCTAAAGATAGCAATAAGGCAGAGCTCAATATTTAAACAATGCTGATACTGAAAACCTGGGATTGATCAGAATTCCGAGTCCCTCAATAAGAACATTTCTCAGAAGGTAACAGCTGGTTGGCTTTCAGGCGCTGTGCTTGCTGCACATGCCCTTAATCAATTTGGTCTAATTTCGCTAGCTTGAAGTACTTAAATCAGCTGTGTGGCCTCCTCATCATATTTGGACTCAGAAGAGAGTGCAGACAGAAGTGACTGAAGAAAACCATTCCAGCAAGAGTCACATGAAAGCCTTTTAAAACTATCAGATCTTGCTGTAGACATACAAAAATAATGTAAGATCAAATTTGGCAGAACTCTGTGTTCTAACTAGTTTCCACTATCAGACAGAGAATACATGTGCTCATTTAGACAGCAAAGCATATCCCTAAATCCTGAAGGACAGACACAGCTGCAAGGATTGCTAAAAACTGTGGGCCAAGTCTGATGGTAATGCTGCAACGTTGCTTCTAACACTTGAGCAGGTTCACTATGTGGCTTTATGTCAACAAACCCAACTTTATCCTATGTCAACACATATGGGCAGGATGTTATTTGGTGAACAAAAGCCACCAGTGACCAACAGCACACAGGTAAAGCATTGGCTATAAAGCCAGGGGTTGATACAGAAATAATTAGAGATTTGGCACTTGCCATTGCTCAGATATCTGGCTCCAGGAACAGGGGAGCTGACTGCTTTCCAGGAACAGCCAAGCACCCACTGGGGGCCCTTTCACAGCACCCAAAAGCAGCAGCAGTCAGAGCCACAAAGCACTTTCTAAACTGTCCTGATAGAAGCCAATATACAGCATGGCACATTCTGGATGAGCACCTTCAAGGAAGGTGAGAGGATAGCCAAGAATTAGGAAGCCCCACAAGGCCCATGAGAAGGAAGTGTGATCCATGAGCCAGGGCTACACTGAGGTGTCTGGCAGCGGGGCTGGGTTGGCACTGGGGCCACAGGGCAATCGGAGCCTGTGCCTGCTCAAGGCAGCGGAGCTGCTGGAGCCAGCGCCACCAGGTCATCCTGGGACACAGCCACATCCACGGTTTTGTTCCTTTCCATAATGACCCGAGCCACGAAGGTCCTGTGGAGCTGTTGGCAACACCACCTGCGAGTCATTCCTGGGAGGAGTGCTCTGAGGTGCAAGGTTTGTAGCCAGAAGCATCTGGCTAGCCCGAGGCATCTGGCAACATCTGGGCTTTGGCAGGCAGCTGGAAGTCAGGGAAGCTGGCTGCCCCTCACCCAGGGCTTCTTCACTTGCACAGCCGAACGCACGAGATGCACGGCCATTTGGAAAAGATAAATGAGGTCACTGGGGTTTATTTATTTATTTTCACAACAACCAAAGGCTGCTGCTAAAAACCTTTCCTCCCTCCAGTACATGCCCTAAGAAGGCTTCACCCTGGAGGCTGGCAATAAAGATGTTTGAAACAAGCTCGACGCTGGGCTCATCACCTGCACCTCGGCCTGATGCTCCTGCCTTTGCATCCAGCACTTGTACAGCAGAAGAACTCCTACCGCCAGCCAGTCTCAAGTGACTCATTTTGCACTTGTGCTAGGGAGAGCAGAAGGAAGCCTCGTGACTTATAATCCATAGTTAAAACTCCAAGAGCATAAAGACAAGTTATCTGGCAAAATGAAAGTTAAATAAATACAGGTGCCTTGTGGTTGCTACTTGCTGATCTGGCAGCAGTTATTAGTCATTTCATCAGAAGGCCCATCTGCGAGGATCTAAGAGTCAAAAGCTTTGATTGCCTGCCCTTTATGTTGTCTGGCTCCTCTTCACTCATTCTTGAGAGCCAATGAAGGCTCGGAGTAGTAACAGAAACCTATCCAAGCCATGCTGTTCTGCAGATGTTAAAAAGATAAATGCACAAACTGTGAAGGAGCTCACACAATACATGGCAAACGTTTTGATTAACTGCCCTAACTGGAAGTCACAGACTCCAGGCTCTCCTAGCATGTGTTTTGGCTTTTAGGAAAGGAAGTCTGTAATGGGGTTTTCTGTGAGTGTCTGTCATCCTGAGGTTGCTCAGAGCCAGGCCCAGCCCACTGCTCTTCAAGTGGGAGAAGGCTGCACTGTAATGGAACTGGTGTGGTTGCACTGCAGGGAGCAGCGGGAATCAGATCCTTTCCAGGAAGGCAGCGATAGGAGCATGGGACACTGCACCCACCACTGGACTCCAGTCAGCTGCTGGGGAGCAGCTCCACAACTTCAAAGGAATTCCTCCTCCTTCCTTCAGTCTGCCCAGTGGCCTGGATACAGGGGTCAGGCACACAGCCCTGCATTTGGTCCTTTGGGAATCACAAGCAGAAAGAACCCCAGGGAACAAGCAGAGCATGAGGCGGCACATGGGACTTTCTTCACAGCCCACCAGGGGTTGGAGCTTTGCAGGAAGCCAAGTGACATTTCTCAGACTTAAAAACCAGAACAACACCTGCTATAAAATATTTTGTGCCAAAAGAGAGAAACCAGCACCACATTCACAAGATACCTCAGGTGTCCAAGCAGAGAAACCGGCCTGTACACCAAGGAAAGCATCCACACATGTTACTTAGGAGCTCGCAGCTGAACTTGTGTCTCTCAAATTTCCTGTCCTAACAATATAGGACAGCCCCAGAGACTCAGTGTGCATTGCAAGGGGTGTTGGCACAGACGGACTGAAACCAAAAGAAATTCAAATTCAAGGCTGAATCGCTTTCCTTACCTCATCCCATTGTACTTAGTTATTTCAGCACATAATTGCTAACATCCTTCATTGATCTGAAATTCCTGCGGATACAATAAGGCCAGCCACGGATGGATGCTAGCCTTCACTCTGGGTATACAGGCCTTTGTCACAGCCCCTGGGCTCAGAAAGTATAAAGCTTTCAGAGTGTCAGTGACCTAAATACATCTCTGAAAGCCCCGAGTGCATCTGTGGGCGCCCCTCATGATGCATTCAGCCCATTTCCTGCAACCACGCCAACCAAAAGCCTGAGGCTCCCCTGCACACGGCAGCTCCTCTTCCCAGCCCTGTTGACTTGTCCTTTTTTCCACTTACAGTCATAAAATCATTTCCTCTTCCTCCTGGGCTCTGCATTAGCTACAATTAACTGCCACAGGGCATCCTACTTTTAAATTCCCTGTGCAGCCCCATCTGAGGAGTTTGGTGTCGGTGTTTGGAGAGGAAAATTCATTGGTGCATAAAGGTTTTATTATTCCGAGAGCGGGGACAGATGTGCAGGTGATTTTTTTTTTCTCTCCCAAGGTGAAAGGGAGAGATTACTGTAAAACACGAGAGCATAACATAAAAGTACTGTAATGCAAGTAAGAGGAACAAACTGGGAGATGTATGTGAAATTTATACACATTGATATCAACATCAATTTTAGATATAGATATGAATACTTTCAATTTCTAAGGGGAAACATCACATAATAGATATTTCTCACACCTAAAAAATTATGAGCATCATTCTTTTAAAAAACTATTGAAATTATTTGAAAATCATATGAACTCATGTACAAAATACACTCAAAAAAAACATTTAAGATTACTTCTCATGGTTCAGGAGAAATAAATGCTCTGTTGAGCCCATGTTTGAAAATTTTCAGTCCCAATACATGTATTAGAAATATACCGCCCTCAAGGTGAGAAATATATTTTAGGGTTTTCCTGTCACTTTCCAAAAATAGCTTAGAAGACAGTGGTGAAATCAGCGTGAAAGTGACCATCTGGGGGTTGTCTCAGTGAGCAATAAGATGTAAAAGAGAGAGAGAAAAAAATACACGGAAACAAGAGGTCCACCTTCCTGTATGCAGCAGACCTCCAGCAAACCTACAATCAAGAAAAGGTAAGGTTAAAACAAGGCAAACCTCTGATTTTCACAGACACTACAAGGGGCTCATTTTAAATAGCTGTTCACCCCTTCCCACCAGTAGGATCAGTCTTGGATATATTTTAAATGTCCCTCTAAAATAAGATTTCCCTAAACTGTGATCATCCGTACAGTGAGGAAAAAATACTGGGGAAATACATGTTCATTCCAAAACTAGATTTCGATTTTACTGTGACTTTTTAGCACCCATCTTAGCCTCCCTTTGGTTTCAAATATTACTGACCGAGACACGAGATTCCCCTGCTAAAACTCTTATTTTCTCTTCACACACCACCACTTTTTGGGGGGAGGGCCACAGCTCGAAGCCCCGGGGGCTGCCTCAAGGCTGAGCGCACTTGGCAGCAGCTGGAAAAGTGGGTCACTCGCTGGCAGCTGAGTGACCCCGTTCCAGGCGGGACTGCAGGATGTGTCCCAACCTTTGGGGAACGGCAGGGTTTGTTTGCTGTCGGGGAGGCGCGGGTTATCAGCTCGGCGGGGAGCGGAAACAACCCAGCGGGGCAACTTTTGTGAGGTTAAGCAAAGCTCCAGCAGCCCTGGGGCGGCCTCTCCCCTTTCCATGGGAGGCTGTCTCGGCGCAGGTATAAAACCTTATTAACCGGCGGCAAAGCTGTGACCAAGCCTTCTGGCCCATCTGGAAAAAAATAAGTGAAGTCTGGGGCGCCATCCTCCCCACAGGAACAACCCGGGGGGCTCCGTACATCACCTCAGCCCTGAGCCTGGCTTTGGCACCGTGACCCCGGAATGGCACGACAGACAAAGCTGCAGCCGGGCTTTTCACGCCTCCCGGTGTGGTCCCGGCGAAGAAGGCTGCTGGAAAACACTCAATTCCAGCCATTTTCACAGCGGGCTCAGCACCGCCAGGCCCTCCGCGGGTCGCCTCAGGCTGCGCGGGCCCGTGAGGGAGCGGAAGCGGCGGGAACGCCGCCGCCTCCTGCCGCCCCTCAGAGCCTGGGGCCGGCGGGCGCCGTGAGGGCGCACCTGGGGCAGCGCCCACCGAGATGGAGATGGCGCCAAGGCCCGGCACCATCGCCCTCCGTGCCCCGCAGCGCCTGCACGGGCCACCTCCACACCCCTGCCCTGAAAGGCGAGGCATGAGGAGGAAAACGCTGTGTCACCTCTGCGTCCCCTCGCCACCTTTGCGGTGAGCTGGGCTCAGCCCTTCAGACAGAAAGCAGGCAAGGAATCCGCCGAGTGCAGCCACTGACTCCGATTTCTATTATTCCAATACCCACTTTGTTCGCTATGGCCACCGCTTTCAAAAAACCGGGACAAAAACATCTCTCCAAGAGGCTGGCGGGTGCTTTTGGCACATCTAGGCAGTGCCAGGGCTCCAATCCAGCCTCACAAGGCATCAGACACATAGAAGTGTATTTCCTTACAGAAATACACTTCTATGTATTTAATCTGTAATAATTTAATAATCTGTAAATCCTTACAGATTTCCGTGCACTTAAAATCACCTCAGACCGCTTAACTTCACACAGATAAAATCTTCTCGCCACAGTCGTGCCGCATTCGACCTTACTGCCACAAAAGAGAACTTTAACATGAAAACAAACCCCTTCAAGTTATCCTT
>VZRH01000242.1:905407-919906 GCA_013397555.1 Urocynchramus pylzowi | reverse complement strand
GGGAAAAAAACAAAAAGGGGGGAAAAAAAAAAAAAAAAAAAAAAACCCCACACCAGACCCAAATACAAAGAATAAAATCCAGGCAGAACAAGGATCTTTCTCCTTTAACTTCTACAGGACTGGAAACCAGATGTACTTACTTTTTTTTTTTTAATTTATTAAGTTTTTATTTTGCCAAACTACCTAACACTAAGCTGTCTTGAACACTGAAAACCTAACTCTAAAAATACCCAAAAAACAGCTTTCTTGATTTTAGCTTACAGATTATTGAATAACCCACAGGCCACCAACTTCTCTCCTGCTATTTCTAACTCAGTCCAGATCAAGCTGGATGGGGAGGGGAAAGGCAGGTTTGGGCTTTGTTTGATTTGGTTTTAGGCTAAAGCTCAAGGTCCATTTATTTAGGAAAGAGATTCCCACCCCCCTCCCAAATGCAGTGTATTTTAAGTTCAATAGAAAATAATACAGGAGCATATAATCCCTATGCCAAGTGAGGTGTAATGCACACTCAGTTCTAGGTTTTGGGATTAAAAGTTCTCAAGAAAGAATTTTCTGTTCCTCTTATACTACATTTCACAGAATTTCCATACCTTTCCTTAAATACTGACTATTTTTGTCTACAGGTAGCTAAGATTCCCCTTTCTAAAGCTATCAGAGCTGCTTTTTGGAGAGGGATCAGTTATTTCCTCGGGGGCCTGAGAGCCTCTCCCTGAAATAACTCCTCCATCCACCCCGTGGGTAAAACAGTGAGCTCAACGCCAGCTGAAGGCTTTGGGGCAGGTTTCAGCTCACCTGCCTGAGCAGCCAGGCACAAAAGCCCTGCAAGAGAGGAGCAAGGAGCAGTTTTGCCCCTTTGCCTCCAACGGGGAGCCAAGGATCTCGGAAAGGAGCGCACGGCGGTTCGCATCAGTGCGCGAGATGAATATAAAACCCAAACCAAAACACGATTTGTTTTTCAGTTTATTAAAGGAAATGTTTTCATATAATTAATCATGGTCCGCGAGGCCGCTTTATCCAACGCCGTCCCTCCCTACCCCCGCCATCCCACATGGAGCCTTAGCTGGACTAAAATTTTGCAAAGCCTTGCATTGTTCTCCCTGACACCGGATCAGCGGACACAAAAAAGCAACTGCCAGCTCAAAAGCAATCCGGCGATAGAGCCTGGTGCTATCTAATCAAGGGCAAAAGGTCACTTCCGAACAACTGGGCAATAAAAGATTATTTCCAGCCGCAGAACAGAAAGGCCCAGTGGTGGATGCTTGAAAGAGGGGGGTGGAAGGAGGGCAAAAGGGCTCCCGTCTGTGGGAGGAAGTGCATTGAATAAAGCCAGCAGACGGGAACCATCTGGCTTTGTGCGTGGTCTGTTCTTCAGAGGAGAGAGAAAGCCCCCTCAGCGGGGCCAGTGACTCTGTGCAATGATTCAAACTTTTCTTCTTTTTTTTTCTTCTTTCTCTCCCCCATCAATTTTAAAGCAGCTTTCCCAGGCACCAAAAAATTGGAAACGGGAACTTTCCTAATGGGTGGATGGATACATCTTATCAAGGACAAGCTACAATGTTGAGCCCGTGTTTTAATTTGGTCATGAGAGATGGCTCTTATCAGGGAGCGAGGTCTGTGGATGACCAGACAGGGCTTTTTTTTTTTGTTTGTTTTGTTTTTAAGGACTGCTTAAGAAGAAGCTTCCCAGGGACCCAGTGGATTCAAATTCCCAACCCAGCCAGTACACTGAGTTTTGGTTGCATTTTTAAGCTGCAAACAGCATTTCCAGCAGCATCACCTTTATTATGTATACTTCATGCATTTCCCCCTTTCCTCTCTCTCCCCACTTGTTATATGGCCTCACTTGAATGAAAGCAAGAAAATAAAAGGGCCAGATTACATTCAGTCCAGTTGCCATGGCCTGTGGGAGGGCAGAATTGCAAACACTTCAGTACAAATGGTACAATCCCTCCTCCCTCCCCTCAGCCCTGCAGTTGTCCTCCATGTCCTCACTTTCCCTCGCTCCGTGGTTCGCACCGGAGGCCTTTGGCACTCCGCGGCGAGGAGCTGAATCTATTCAAGCTCCCAGACACCTCCTCTGTTCACCAGTGAATTAACTTTAAGCATGCAAATCACACTAATCCAGAATTCACAGGAGAGGAAGTCAGGAGGGTTCCCAGTGGTCTGGGAAATATTTTTCCTTTCGGGAAGGGAAGGGGAGGGGGGGTCATTGCACTCTTCTTTAGAGCTCGCTGCAGGTCACTCTGGCTCATCTCAAAGAAAGTTTAGTTCAGAGGCTCAGCTTGACATTCATTGGTTTCTAAATCGGAACCTCTTGAGCGATTGTCCCAGCAATCCCAGGGATTGGGGCCTGAGCAAATAGCCCCCGACTAATTCTGCTGTAGTAGGGGGGAAACGAAGCAGTTAAATGTCCAGTTTATCAACAGAAAACAACAACTGAGCCTTTGTCCTAACAGGGTGCAGGAGGAAACCGTTTTGCAGGGCTCATCTGCATGAGAAACCCGGGCAGCTGGGAAACACCGACATACGGCTTGGGGGGAGATCCGCGCAGACCTTGGAGGAGAAAAATATTCCATACATCAGCTTTCTGTACCACCACCTTCAAAAAGGAAGCAAAACTCAGGAATTCTGAGTAAGTCGGACACAGATTGACAATTGAGGGGCTTTGTTTTAAACGGGAAAAAAAAAAAACAACACCAAAAAAAACCACAAAGCAAAAGTTTAAATTGAGAACCTACACAGCAGGTCCTCTGCCACAGCCTATTTGTTAGAGAATGAAAAAAAAAACCCACTACCAACAGCAAGGTGACCAAATGGCCAAGGCAACAGCTCTGGTATTTATTCTCTACAGCTCTGCAAGCTGAGGCAGTGCAAAGATACCAGAGTTTCTGCTATAGTCTCACCAAACAGACACAGAAATGCAAGATGCAGTTTGGGAATGCAAAGCCAAAAAGTAAAACCACAGAGTTGAAATGGACCTATTATAAAGTGGGTTTAAAAACCCCAATGTCACCCCTCCTGCTCCCCTTTTTTTTTTTTTTTTTTTTTTTTTTTGCCACTCAGTACTGATCTATTCTCAGTTTTCTTAACTAAAGGTTTCTTGGCAGTCACAGGCATTTTTCTCTAAGGATTTTTAGACACCCAGAAGTGGTTGGAAAAGCACAGGCAAAGGACTTGTCCACCACATTCCCTGTCTCTCTGAGAGCTGAGCAAAACCCTTGCCCTATTACTGCCCAGGGTGAGGTCTATAACCCATATAGCAGACATGGAAACTGCATTCCACTTGCTCATCAAACCCAGTGGGAAAACAGCTTGAAGGTGCAGGGGAAAAAATCCCAAACGTAAAGCAGGTGAGCCCCAGGTTAAGGCAGCTGCTGCTTTAACAGGCACTTTCAACACTTCAGAAAGTGAAACCACTTACTGGAACAACAAAGCTGTGTGCAAGGAGGAGGGGATGGCTGGGAAAATGTGTCCCTGGAACAGACCCTTTAGGGACAGGCCCAGGCGGGATGATGAGGTTATCACCAGGAAGATCACAGCCCCAAACTGCAAGGTCACAACCTGCAGGATCTTAGACAAAGCTTTTAAAGAGGAGCAAATCCAGCCTTTTCTGGGGTGCCCCAAAAGAGAAACCCATCCAAAGGGATGCTTCCGTGGCCCAGCAGTACAATATTCACATTCCAGCCACAATGGAGCCAAACAGATTCACTGCAGTGTGGGCAGCTCCTACTCCCACGTACCATGATTAAAAACCTGGAGACTCACAGTTGCTTCAGAGCTCCACTGGCATTCTTTGAGGCCAGAGCGTGCCCTACGCTGAGCAGCCACCCTGCTTTCCACTCCACTTAGCATTAATTACAAGCCTCTTTCTTGGATAGCTTGGCAGCTTTGTGGTTCAAGGGGGAAAGGGGAAAAAAAAAATAAATCTCATCCTATTAAGTGTAGCCCAGCGACCAAAAGACTCTGAAAGATAGGAAACCCTTCTCAGCGTGAACAAGCAGCAGAACTGCACTTTAAAATACAGGTTTTAATTGCAAGTGGCATTTCCAAGCTACACTGTTCCTGGGGCCACCTCATTGAGGGCCAGGAGTGCTACCAGACAGTTAATACCCTCAAACAAACAGCTTCCCACTCCCAGCCACAAACAGGGCTTTAAACATACCCCATTTGTATCACAAAAGGCAGTCAAAGCCACTGTCCTTGCAGGAGGCTTAGCTCCAGTTAGGCACCCAACAAAGACTAAGTTGGTAAGAACCTCCATTTGGTCTCCCTGGCTGACTCAAACCCAGCATTTTGCTGGGAGCAGATTCTGTAGTTCTCATACCAAGGCCTTGTAGCTTGATCACAGACCACGGGCCAATTTAAGCTGATACCCTTAGCACAGACTCACCAAATCCAGTGGAGCTCCAGAAGGGATGCAGGAGAACAGCACAGCTCTCCTGTCATAAACCCTGGGGTTTAAGGCTGCAGGTCTTAGGGCAAGCCTGAAGGAGATCAAGACCATACTGTGACCTGCCTCAAGAAGAGCAGGCCTGCTTAATACCCCTCTGTATAACCAAAGGCTCTTGTCCTGGGTCTCCTCAGCTGTGGGGAGCTTGGGCCTTCTAATTTTGTGGAGCATCCCAGGTGCTCTCAAGGGGCAGAAAGGAGTTTGCCAGCAGCTGAGTTGCTCAGAGCTTTCTGGGCAGATTTTTTTCATTTAACCCTGAATTTACAGACCCTGGAGCATTGGTCTGCCATGTTCTCGGCATTCTAACTGGCTTAGCCAACAACACACACTACCAGTGTCTTGCTGATGTGGGATCCTTTAGGTTTGTAACCTCAGGGAAATATATGCCAGTAATCTACTGTGCAGATGAGGCAAGCAATCGCTATTCCTTACATCCAGTTGTAAATCAAAGGGTTTCCTGCCTAAGTCTAGATAAGAATATAACCCCCAGGCTATGGACCACTTGACAGTCCTTTTGTTAAGAAAATGATTGCAGATGACTCAGTGCTTTCACCTGTTCTCCTTTGCCAGGTAGCATCTCCTCTGGATGGCTGGACTGAGCTGAAGCTTCAGCAGAAACTTGAAGCTGAGACTCCTTAGACAAGAAATTCCATCTGGAGTCTGGCTTCACAGGCCATCCCTGCATTTCCAGCACAGGAAGGCAACGGAGACAGAGCCACCTCCACCATATCCTGGTGAGAACTGGCTCCTTCACTCGGGGAAGTGCTTAACTCCAGGTTTTGCTGAGCCTGACAGCCTTTAGCCTCCAGCCCTTGCCATGGCCTGTGGCAGACCTGTTGTGAGAGACTGCTTCGAATGCAAGCTGATGGCAAAAGAAGGACGTAGGGCATTTTAAAAAGCATTTTCCATTCTGACTCTGGTGTATTACTGTACAACCTTGTCCAACTCCTCCGTTGCTTTGTGGCTGTTGTCACCCCCACTTGTCCTGTCTCACTGCTGCCCTTTCTACCCAGCCAGTGGCCTCGCTCTGTGGGATGCTTCCCACCATCGCTGCAGGCACAAAGCTGAAAACTCTGATGTCATGTCTCCTAACCCATCAAAAAGCGCCTTGTTTGAAACAGGGAGATGGGATGAGGTCATCAGGAGTTGTAACCATTCTCTTTTTCTGGCACACCACCTCCATATCTGGGAGGCATTGCAGGGAGGGCATTGTAAAGGTTACATAAAATCAAGACAGAATTGTCAGGCATTCCTCTCCCCAACATTTGTTTTGGCAAATTTACATCCTCTGAAAAACATGAGGGAGGCATCGTTTTCCACAGCAGAACATCAGGTAGGAGCGGGGCTGACACAAAGAACAGCCTGCCCAAGGGTGCTGGGGAGGCCTCAGAGGCAGGAGGGGAAATCAGGAGGAGGAAAGGATTATCCATCAAACAGCTCCTGTCATGGAGACATTGTCATTATTGTTTTACTACATTATATAACTGCAGTGTCCATAAGCACAGAGGAGCCAGAAAAACCCTTTATGTTGGCATCCCATGGAAGCACTGCTGCAGACTCACAGGTGGGAAGGGTGGTGGGCATGTACCTTGTTCATTCGGATCTCCCATCTTCCTAGATTATCTGCAAGGAGCTGGAGAAAGGGGGAAATAATCATAATCTCCTAAAAAACCTACCACTGAGGCAGCTTTACAGCTTGGCTCCAAGCCTCTGCTCAGAATCTCTTCCTCATCTTTTTCAGAGCTCAGTGAGGATGAGCAACAGAGGGCATGGGCATCCTTCCATCTGCTCCCGCTCTGGAGCAGAGATACATCCAAAATGTTGCAACTCTGCAGTCCTTCTCTCCTTCTGGGATAGTTTCAATGGTAAGATTTACAGCCTAAAAGATATCACTGAAGTCATGGTTCTAAGAGAGGCAGCTACAACAGGAAGGAGGAGAAACAGAAGTATTTTACTGAGTCCAAGCCTTGCAGATGGTGAGAACAAGAAGCAGAAGTCATGCTCACAGTTACAGCTAACGAAATTCTGCAATCCCCATGGGAAACTCAAACACAGGTATGAAATGCAGAACCGCTTCTTGTTTTCATTTGTTTTTTAATACTTTGGTTACATGTTCAAATGCAATACTTGGATGGAGTGCAGGGACTGAATTTCCTCAGGTGCTGCTGGATACACCCCATTTTTGGTTCATAGCCCTGCATCCACACCTGCAGTTCCAGTAGTCACCTACAGTGATGTGTCTTCAGGCAGGGAGGTAAGGAAGGAGAGCACCTCTAACAGAGAGAGGCATGAGCATCCCAATTCAGACACTGTCCATCTACCCCAAACCATTTTTTGATAAATTTTAATAACGTTGCAAGACATCTCTTTTTATCTTCTTCACAGGTATCCACAGCCCTCCATTAGCAAGATAAGATTAAACAGCAGCCACTTCTATCTTTATGTGGTAAAACAAGCTTCTGTATTTAAGATAAACTTTACAGGACAGGTGGTTTCCTAGAATGGAATATCCCCAAGAAAACATTTAACTATCCTACATAAACGTCAACAAGGTATGAGAAGAGTGCACCTAATAAAGCAGATAGAGGCTACAATAAAAAGGGGCCCTAAATCAAAGGGCAGGTTCACACCAGCGAACACTCACACACATTGGGCTGATTGGAACAGGGCCCTCGGCATTGCTGGCAGCCCAGCAGCTCTTCTGGTGTTGCTTTCCCTGCCTTTGCTTGGAAGTTTGACCCACGCCATCACCTTGCTGAGGTTGTGGCCGGGACTGCATCCACCAAACTGCCCCTGAGGGTTCTGTATTGGGAGCTCGGTGTGTACTTCTACCTTTATCAGCTCTTAAAAAAAAGGGGAAAAAAAAAAAAAGGTGGGGGGGAACGCAGAGCAAACATTATCTATTGTTAATTACCTGTAAAGTAGGGCTTTTGCCACTTCCCCAGTTTCTAAGAGCTCTGAAGTGAAACCTGAAAGAAGCCACCCATTGTTTCCAATTGTGCAAGAGCCAGGAGCAAATAGGGCTCAAATTGCAGCTCTGAAAGGCAGCAGGAAATTGGCAGCCCGGTAATCTGCTCCCCACCATTCAGGGGAACAAAGGCGACATTCCTCCTCAAGTAGTCACCATTAGAAACCCAAGGCTGATCTATTTAGTAAGGCCCACAGAATAAATCTGTGGAAATAAAGAGTTTTAATTAGAAGGCCATAGGATATGGCTCTAGTTTCCAGCCCCTCAAGTAACATGTATTATTTAGGCCCTTACCGTGTTTCCCACATATTCAAACGCTGACACGCAGACATAAGCACCGCTGCCATTAAAAAAAAAAACAAACCCCAAAAACGAATAAATGTGGAAACTGTTCATTATAGGTGGATCATACCGAGAACATTTAAAATGGGTCCCTGTCTTGGGATTATATATTTTCCCCCTAGAGTACACATACACATACCACACCCCCCAAACTATGGCATGTTTTAAATATTCTCCAGAAAGTACTACAGTTTCCAGCAGGATGGGGTTTTTTCCCTCTCTCATCCATCCATTCATCTATCCCTGTGCACAGAATGACTCAGTAATTAAACACTGCTGGTCAAAAGCTCCTGGCTGTGCCAGTGCCTCACAGCGTGGCTCCACACAGCCCTCCAGCCCCAGTTTTCCCAGCCGCCAAAGAGAAGCGTTTCCTTCAGTGCTGTTTCATCAGGCACAGTTAATTTAAAAGAATTTAAGTCCAAGTGCAAAATGCTCTGAGATACTTTGGAATCTTTGCCACCTGAACAGATATAGTTGTCCCAAGCCCAGTGTGTTAGAACTGTCAGGAGGGAGAGCAGATGAGATTAACTTTTCCAGGGGATGTTATCTGCACCTGGCAGCAGTGATGGATGACTCTGGAACTACCACGGCAAGTGCTCCTGCTCCAGTACAGGGCAAGGGATGGAAAGTGGGGATACAACAACACAGGCCCTAGAACTCCAGGTTTGAAAGCTCATACAAAAATCTCTGTGGACACTCCAGAATGGCACCTTCTGACTCTACCACTTGCTCCAGAAAGACCCTTTGGCTATTTAACACAGCAGAAATAGTGCATTTTCAACTCTGATAGTATTTCCTCACATACAGATCAGTAAATTCAAGCCCAGATACAGCCAAAGTTCATACCTGGAGTTGAATTTCAGAACAAAAATTCATAACATCCAGCTATCGTGTATTTCCCACCCTGACTAACCAGGTTTATCCTCACCTTGAATTGGATGAGATACAGGACATGTAAAAATGTATGAAAAGAAAAAATTCCTCAGTGACAGCACAGGTGCTCCTGTAGTCATAGCACTCTTCATACAGAAGAACTTTGCATGCCATGTAGAAAAATGAACAAGTGGACAATTATTCCCTAAAAAGATGGGGTCAGGTAAATGAGACTGGATTTAGATAAGACTTGGGTATAAAAAGAAGGTTGTGTGCAACCTCCCAATACCCAGGTTAGAGGAAAGCTCCAGCACTTCCCCCTTCCTTTCAGCCAACTAGTTTATTCATTTTCATCTGGAAGTGTGCTACTGATAAAGTGCACAGATCCAAAACCAACAGATCAGACATCACAGAAGAAATGAAGCTTTGGAGAGAACCTTCACCAGGCCAGGTAAATTCATCTCATCCTCCTGCTGGGAGAGTGAAAGAGGAATCTTCACAGCACTGCGAGAACTCTCAGGTGGTTCGGAAATGGAAGCATGTGCCTCTCAGAAAACAGGAGGTTTCATTTAAAGAAGCCATTAAATAGTTAATCAGTTATGTAATTTCAGCCTATTTAGGGAGCTCCAGCTACTTCTCACAGTCACTTTATCCCACAAACTAAGAACATCCTAGCATTTATGAGCACTGGGCATTCCTAAGGCAGTGCAGGCACTGTCGCCTGGCCAGCTCATTCACTGGTGTAAATCCATCAGCTCCATTCAGAAGAAATATTCCATGGAATAAACCCACTCATACTCTGGCAGTGACCCTGCGGGGTCAGGCAGGATGTCCCATTGTGCTCCTTCTTGCACAAACACAATGGGGTTCAGCCCCTGGGGGCAGAGCCTCTGTCAGGCTGTTTGTGCCTCCTGACATGGTGTTCTGCAGGATGTTTGTTTTCAGGTCGGGGCACCCAACCAACCCGTAGACAAAGGTCCACAAAACTGGGCGTGCTTACAAGGCCAGAGCCATGGCTATCAGGCACACCTTTCTCCAAGGACTGACCAAAGGATGCTTCTCTGCTCCAAAATAAAGAGCTACCACACTTACAAGCTAATTTTGGAATATGTACTTCTCCTGGAAGCATACTGTTTTCTCTTATAATACTGCCCCATGCATAGATCAGGAATATTGAAAAATCCAGGTGAATTTCTGGTTCTTTTTTGATGCTAAAATCAAGTGTTATTCATTAAGACTAGTGTCTCACCCATACATACTTAAACTAAAAAGCCAAGCCAGGTATGGTTTGCAGGAAAACTTTCCCAAATTTGTGTTTATTGGTAAGTAAATGAGGCAGTATCTCAAGACACCTTCACCAGGAGGAGTGGGAATGTCAGCTCCTGGGAAAACCAACAGCACTGCATCCATTTATCACAAATGTAAACCAAGCTGAAAATATCACCCTGAGAGCACAAGATTTTTGCGCAGATCCTTCCAGTGATCTTTTTGAGCATTTCTAAGACACAGGCTCCTCACCACAGGCTCCTCATGGCTGTGGAACTAATGCCAAGGGAAGAAGCCATGCCTTGGTCCTCCCACCAGCCAGAGGAAGGTGAAACACAAGCTCAGGGAAGAACTACAAATGATCAAGAGCTGCCCTAAGAGCAAACTGCCCTGCAGATGAAGGGTCATCAGAACAAGACCGGTGCAGCCCCATGTAAGGCTGCTATATCCAGCTGTGTGACAGCAGAACAGAATTTTATTCCAGGTTTT
Organism: Urocynchramus pylzowi; assembly: GCA_013397555.1. Lineage (NCBI taxonomy): Eukaryota > Metazoa > Chordata > Aves > Passeriformes > Fringillidae > Urocynchramus > Urocynchramus pylzowi. Next base: position 909,518 of record VZRH01000242.1, on the reverse strand, counting down.
TTTTTTTTTGAAGCACCACCATGACTGACACAAATGCTCCAGCTGGAAGAAGGCCAACAATTAATCAGGATTCCTTAGAATTTGGAGGTAATTTTAGCAGAACAAGAAATGCAGAAGTATCAGTGAGTCCTGAACATTCCTCCAGGACAAAAATCTATTACTTCATATAAGTCCATTAAAACACTTCATCTAGCCCCTTTAATCCCTCTTAACAGATTTGCTTTATCACAGACAGAGGAGCTAATCCTCTCCCACCTGTCTTTATGATATGGAACCAGAAATAAGAGCAAGTACTTTTCATTTGTTAGGCATTATCCCCCCTCGGATAACACCCTCACCCACCCCAGCATTGGTGTAATGGAGCAGTCTTTGGAGAAACACCCCAACTCTGAAGGCAGATTCTCACCCCAGCCATGGATTCCTCCAGCATGGGACATGGAAACTTTATCTACCCATTGTTTTTATTGCTAAATTGCTGTTTCCTAAACTCATCTCTTATCATGAGTTTCAAGACACTAAGCAAAGCAAGAATTCCAGCTTGCTGGACTTCCCTTTTTCCTTCAACCCAGACCTTACACATCTGAGGCCGTTGCTGTTGGAACCAGATGGCAGCCTCGGCCAAATCCATCACCCACCCACGCAATTAGGTCAGTAGGTCAGCTGAACTTACTGCCTGAATACACCATCATTTTACACAGAGTTCTCTTGGCTTCTCAAAACAAGATCTCAGAAATATCAGGGGAAAAAAAGCAATTTTTATGAACTACACTGCAATGGGCTCTGCAGACACAGAGGAGTAACCTCAAACAGGCCTCCCTGATAAATTTGGGGTTGAAGGACTGAATTGTGCACTTCTGTACCCTAAATGCTGGAAATCTGCTCAGCAAACCCCCTTCCAACAGAACACAGCATCCTTGGTTGGCCATTCCACTGTGGAAAACAGAGCAGACCCAGTGGCTGACCACTCAGGGCATATTTAAAGTAACCTGTATCTCTTCAGGCTGTGGAGGCTTCACAGCTTCATTCCATCCAGCTGTCAGCTTGCTCCATTCTCCTTCAGCTGGAAAGGCATTCGTATGCTCTCACCAAACCCTGTGTGGTTCTACACCACAAAATCCAACAGCCTGCACAAATCCCCAGTCACTTCCATAGCACAGTGGCAATGACCTTACATTCCAGAGCAGCCAGAAGCGAGCTCAGATGTATTTGTGTCACAGTTGAGACAACCACGACACACAGAGTATCACCACACGATTTCAGAAAGCTTTAAGCACTCACCCAGGCAGAGTAACACCTTACCATAGCAGAAGGCTTCAGGCATCTGCCCACACAGAGTAACAGCCTGTCACTTCAGAAGGCTGCAAGCATCTACCCTTCTTGTCCTTCAGCCCAGCCTTTTACACCCTCATGTTGATGCACAGCATCTGTGTGCCCTCTGTTCCCTTTGGTGGTTGCTCAGTGCACCTGGGCACTCATTCCCTTCAATGTCAGTCACCTGTCCTGCACAGCTGTGGCCAACTAGGGATGAGGCTCAGCTGCAGCCCCATTCCCAATTATCACAAACTGTGTGTCTACGGATTTGTTTGTTAAATACAAAGCATACGGCATCTAACCCAAGAGGGAAATGCACTATTCTCATTTTTCTAACACTGCCTGCTCTACCTGGCGATTAGAAAACCATGAAAGACCTGCAAGGAACTGTTTTCTTCTCTTTGCTGTGTAGGGCCAAGTCAATTTTTTCTCCAGAGGCACTGCAACCTCAAGTTTTTCCCAAAATCTGGTTAGTACAGGGAGCATTAGTATGACTAACATTAATATGAGTGTAGCTGTTGTTTTAAAAAAGAGATCTGAAACAGTGTCACGACATAGTTCCTGATAGAAGACAATCATTAAAGGATGGAGACCACGTAAGTCCTTTGGGATTTCTTCTCCTCTGCTAGGAACCAACCCAAACCCCCAGATAAGTCAGTCACCTGGCTGAAAAAAAAGAGACAGAGGTACAGAGGGCAGCGTTTTCCTCGAGGAGGCACAAGCAGCACCCTTGGAGCACAGGCCCTGAGCAGGGAGCTGGCTGTGATGCAGCAGTGGAGGCAGTTGGCTCCGTGTTCCCGGGTGCCAGCGCACAGTTACCAGTGGACATCTCGGGCCAGCGCCGGACAAGGCCTCCATTGTGTCCGCGGGGCCGTCTGCAGCTGTCGCTCCTCGAGACGCGCGGTGATAGCGAAGGAGGCCCTGCTCCTCAGGAACGTTCCTCCCCTGGCTTTGCTTCCTCTCGGGAAGTCTTGGAAAGCAGGATCCGTGTGCGTGCAGTGCTGCCCCCCAGCCTGTCACTTCTGTCACACAGAGGAGCAGCACCACCCGCGCCCTGCATCTAGCATTCCTAGATGTACTCAGGTGACGATTTCTCTTTGTAGCTCTCAGGGGTCATCTGTGCTGTTTGACATAAAAGCAGCTTCTCAGTCAGCTCCCTGCCATCAGCTGGGATGGAATTAACTACAAAAAGGCAAGCTTATTCAAATCATCACCGTGCTGGGAGTCAGAGCAGCTTGAATATGGTAATTCAAAGCAGCAGGACTTCAAAAAAGAGCAAGATATGACACATTTGTCAAGTCATTGCTCTGTTCTGAAGTGGAGTTTCTCTAGAACCACTTACTCTGAACACCATGTGAAATTGCATCCATTTAAAACTTTCAAAGTTCAGCAAAATTGTGATGTAACCTTGACCCACATGAGGAAAAGAATGAGGTTTCCCCATTCAGTCTTAATGAAAAGCTTTTTCTGTTGAATGTGTGTTAAATGGCCACAAGTAGCTGTGACACTTAGGTCACCCTTAAGAGCCTTTAATTTAAAGACAGAAGATTCCATTGACATTGGAAAATGTATGGGAAAAGAACCAAATAAGTCATAGACATAGGCCCAAACACACAAACACACACACACACACAGATTTGAAAGCTACCAATCTACAGCAACACAATCACTATTTTTCATCCTGGCTCCAAGCTTTTTATTTAGAATCAAGGTGGGGAGATTAATTTCTTCAGCTGCTGCACAATTTAACCAGCCAGGAAGTTCTATATAAGAAAATTTTAAATGGCTTTGCATGTTTATGTGGTATTCCTTAAAAAAAAAAAAAAAAAACCAACAAAAAACAAACACCAAAAAAGAAACCAACTTGGAAGTTGTGGTTTCCTCCTCCACAAATGTATTTCCAAATGCTTTGGTAAATAAATAGAGCCTCCATTTCTTGGCACTGTTAAGCACAACACAGATTCAATTGTATTAAACATCCCTTACTTGATATATAGTTGGCTTAAACTTAAAATTAGGTAAACTAAACTAGAGCACAGACTAGTGGCTTTGAAGTATCAATAGGAGGTTATTTGCCACTGACAGACCTGAAGGAGGAACAGCCCAGCAATACACACGTGTAGCTCACAACCTGTCATTGTAACAAAAGAACTCCAGAGGCGTTTTCATTAATTAATATATTTTCTGCATTATAGTTAACATATGTACTTTCTTCGTGTCATCCTTATTTCGTTAAGTATTGATATTTTGTTATATTCAGACATGAGTACATTTTTGAAGTCTTTTGCAATAAATATCATAAAATAATAGAGATTCACATAATAAATATTCTTTACAATAAAAAAAGTTTTAACAGACTTTTGTCTTAAAAATAGTTGGGATTCAACTTTGTGTTTTATACATAAAATATACAAAAAAGGACCACAATTTGTGGCTAAGGCAATAAAACAGGGACAGAATAAAATTATAAAGTACAGAGCAGAGCTAAACTCACTAAGCCAAAGGATCACAAGAGACTTGAAGGATTCAAGAACCATTTAGGTGACTCAATGACACCTGAAGGCTGTTTGGATATATGAACACCACCAACTTTAATATCAACTGATACTGACAGACTATAAAAACTGGATTAGGAGGGTGGAGTAAGCAATATCCTTCAAAGACTGGACAGCAAAAGAAACAAATGAGTATGTTGCAGCCACAATGTCTCCAATGTGAAGATCTACATGGTGTAGCAAAAACTGAAGTTACCATGAAAATGTAAAAAAAAAAAAAAAAAAAAAAAAAAAGAAAAGGAGGC
>VZRH01000242.1:878470-899739 GCA_013397555.1 Urocynchramus pylzowi | reverse complement strand
GGGCTCGGCCCGGCGGAGCTCGGAGCTGCCCGGTCCGCACACGCTGCCCCCGCCTGCGCTCGGCCGGGCGGGCAGAGCTCATGGAGCTGCCGCGGCACCGCCGGGCACTGGGCTCCGCCGAAGGGATGAAGTTCTGCCACGCTCCTCTGACAGCGTTCCAGAGAGATTCCTGTCTGTGTTTTACCGTCAGCGCCCTTCAAGCCAGGTGGAACAGCCCTTCGTTTATATTCACAAGATATTTTCTGCTTCTTTCGGTCTATTGCAGAGGGAGCTGAGGACCCGAGAAGAGCATTCCCTCTTGTCATCCTGCCATGAGATAGGAAGTGGCTCTTCCCACCGTTTTACAGCTGACACTGCAGCACCAGAGATTATACGGGTTATCGACCCAGTTGTCTCTCCTGCCTTTCCAGCCCTGCCTCGGCAAGGTCCCATCCAAAGCTCAAAACTGCATCTCTGCCATGGTGCCAAAGAGATACAGGGATGCTTTCCAAGCCAGTAGTTTTATAGCCAGATATTACCTCTGGCATAAGATTTTTGGGGGGTTGGTTTGGTTCTCATTGAGTGGAGTATTTTAACAGGCCACCAAAAGAACATGGGAAAGTGATGTAAAGCACATCCAAATTCTGAAAATTATTTCATAACAACATGCAAAGTATTGGAATAGTTGAGACTTCCAGTACTGGTCTAAACACCACTCAGCCTTAAGTTTATCTGAAACATACTAACAATCTCTTTCACAAAAAAAAACACATTCTCCCACCTTTTGCTCCAAAGAAAAGAAGTATGTGCTAAGGATATGTGGAGCTGCTTAGCGGGAACATACATCCAAAAGCAAACAATCCCTACAAACAGGATTGTACCACAAAGGTGGTACTCGGTGACAGTCTGTGCACCCAGCTCACACTGTGGATGTAGCACAGTTGTTTTCCATTAAACTTCACTAAGCTTGGAAAGAAATCACCTAAAGTGCATTTTCGAAATTTTTATCATTATGCACAACCTTTACCTGAACCACCTACTTCTCTATTAAATAAAATTTGTGTGCATTAGAGGTTACATACTGAATAGAATATAGTACTAGTGGTAGTATGACTCCTAATACTTTTGAGTTTGTAATTAACAGATTGCTGATACAGACAAACCATAAATATAATTTTCCAATGACAGAGGCTCACAGGAAAAACAATGACATAAAAATCCTTGGTGTGGAATAAAAGTATTCCAAACCAGCATTAATATTGATTTATCCATTTATATGGATTTAGAAAATGTGGTTGTTCACCAAAAGCATTCTCAGGCACACCTTGAGCATGAAGCACAAAACCATTTTCAGTGAAATCCATCTGAAAACTTTGGAACCTATAAAGAGTTAAAACCTACAATGAGAACAAAAAATCCAACTGAAGAACCAAAATGACTAAGAAAATGAAAAAAAGCCCTGATTATTCCTGCAGAGTATGGCATGCAGAGTAGTCTTAGTGGTGCAAGTTCATCTTGGAGCCTTTGGAGGTAGCAGGGCTCTGTTCTCACAGAAGTCCATATGAATTTTTCCTAGGACATGACCCTAAAACCACCTCAACACCTCTCCTTTCACATCTCTAAAGCCAGTGCCACCTTAAAAAACCTATGCCAAGTGTAAGAGCTTGATTTTAGAAACTTAATACCAGGCTTAAATGGGTCAGTCAAATAACCAAGAGTACTGGCAGGTGTTCACTATCACCTGGCACCTGAATTAATACTTCACTGAAAGAAGGGAAAACCCTCCAGCGATATCCAAAGGCTCTCCACAGGCTCAAGCAAACATTCCTGCACCTCACAGAAGTCCATCTCACTAGATTATTCCTGGGAATTATAGCAGTGAGAAGTTCTGATTAGAAAAAGGAGAGCTACTTTCTGGAGAATGAACTGGCACTTATGGTTACATCCTGGCACAGCCTTAATTTGAGGTTTGATGCACAGGCAGGAATCTGATGCAACCAAGTTATTTTCTACCTCCAAACCATCATCTAGAGGTGGCTCAGCTGACACCACATCAATAGAGACCAGCCCTCTATGCCTGAAGTAAATTCTTCAGAAAAACCTGCCAGAATGGCATTCAAGAGACTGAATGATGGCCAAGAGCAGTGATCCAATCCCTTCTTCCACTTTCACTTTGAGGATCAGGTACTGGAGATAATCCCCACCTTCTGCAGTCAGATGCTACTTCTGCCTCATGGCAGCCTGAGTGCCAAAAGGTGCATTGGACAGAACAAAAGCACAATCCATCCTTAGCTTTTTGTTTGGTTTTCTCCTAATCTGCACCTAGAAGCAACTTTTATCTTTAGGTGACTTAACTGACCTTTGTAAAGATGCACTGTCTAAACTGTGATACTCCCACTATCAGTAACAACTATTTCCATGGAGCATCCCACCTGGGAATGTTATTCTATTTCTCCCTAAGCAGCATCTCTTAGCCTTGCTAAGGCACAAATCCCAGTCCAGAAGGAAGACACACACGCAGCCCCAGTCACAAAGCCAACATGGCTTTGAGGAGACCCAGCAGGGGAAGTGTTTCCCTTTATGCATGTTACTTGTCACTTCATAACCAATCTTCACAGCTGCAACAACATTTCTAAGGTTACAGAGGAATTCTAAGGCAACTAAACACCCCCACTCCACGAGCATTTATAACAAAATTATGAACCAAACTGTTGTGCCAGTCTTACCTGTAGCATGTGCAGGTCAGGTACTTCCCTCATCAGAGATGATCTAGCACAGGTGGCATCAAGAGAACTGACTGGAACCTGCAGCTCCCCAAAGCTTTGTGTGTCAGCAACTTTGAGTTTGTGTCAGGTGGAACTTTGTAGTTGTCAGTGCTTGAACAGTCTCAGAAACTCTCAGTGCTTGTTGGGACAAGACCAGCATAACTAATTTTTTAACACACCACTAGGCCTATATATACTACAAGGCAACAGGAAATGGCCTCAAGTTGCACGAGTGGAGATTCAGATTGGGGATCAGGGAAAATTTCTTCACTGAAGGCACTGGAACAGGCTGCCCAGGAAGCTGGCTAAGTCACCAGCCCTGGACGGATTTAAAAGATGTGTAGATGTGGCACTTAGGGACTGGTCTAGCAGTGACTTGCTAGTGCTGGGTTGATGGCTGGACTCAATGACCTTAAAGGTTTTTTTCCAACCTATATGATTCCATGATTTAAAAACCCTCCCAACAAATCAACAAAAGCTATGGAACACTGCTGTAATAACAAGTGCTGTGGGCAGTTTGTCAGCAGCTCTCATGAAATCTTGCTGCCCCTGGCTTAAGCTAGTGCATGAGATGAATAAAGCTGCTCCCAAGAGCCAAACAGCATGGGTGCCGTGGTGAAGGCATACCCTGACACGTACAGTGAATCACTTCAGGGTAAGGAAGAGAAAGCGAAGGCTGATGTGGTAGCGTTTCCCATCACACTTTCTACCAGACAGGTTGACCTTTATCTGAGATCAAAGGCACGGGTGGCTGGGGATTTCTTCAGCTCCTGTGCAGGGGCTGTTCTCAAAGCTCTCTGAAGACGCGCGGCCCGTGCGCCGCTGCCTCTTGCCGTCACTGCACGGGCTGGGGAAAGGCACACAGGAAATCCTCAGTTACAAATAGAACCTGTAGTTTTCACTTCGGGAGATAACATCAGTTTTTCTTAGAGGCAGAGGAGACAGTAAAAGGCAGCAGCCAGGCAAACCTCCAAGAACAAAGGGACGAACCTCGACGTGAACCTGCCTCATGAACATGTGAATGTGGAATCAAAGCACCGGGGAAAGCTGCAGAGAGAGGGGTTTAGTCTGTGCCCAAATTAAACAGGAAGAAAATGCCAGGGTCTGTAAAATAGGCTGAGAGTCTGAGAATATACTTTCCCTTCCCCATCTCCTGCATTGTATCTAAGAAACCAGTATTTTCCTTGGGTAACCACAGGCAAAACTTCATTCTCCTAAGGGAAGGCCACAGCAAGTCTCTTCATTTTGCACTGCTCCTGAGACATACAGGCAATTGGTACCTCGACACCTCTCCTTCAGGTACCCATAATTACTGTTTTCTGATCAAGTTTAATATTCCTTGGAGAACTGCCTCTCTAGCCTTCATGTGTAGCTGCTACATGGGTTGCCTGCACGTGCACAAGATATTCTGCTAAGCTACTGGCCGTATCTTCCTTACTTTGTATTAACTGTTAACTATTTCAGCTAATATGACTTCATCTGCCTGTATAAACAGCTTTGTGAAAGAAGGAAAATTGTCATTATTACTGAATACCAACAATAACTTACTCTCATCTACCATAAATTATCTGCAAGTCCTTGTCTCCTGTCCTAGCACTGAGCAAACTGTCTTTTCCATTCCACTGAGACACAATTCCTTGCACAGACACAAACCTTTCCCATCTCTGCTGGAGAAGTGGCTGCTCCCCAGGAGTGGGCTGCTTTACTGGGGGAAGAGGAGAAGCTCTCTGCTAATTTAAATACATGGCTGTGTGCATGTTTTTATTATCTAAGCACTCCTGGCGACTCGGGTGTTAGCACAGCTCCAGGAATGCCTCCTGTTTATCAGGTTGTGCAATCCGTCACTGTCAGCTGAAGGAGGTCTCAGGAGCAGCGTTTCTAATTTGATTTGAAAATATACATGGAAACCTGAGCCTGCTTTTAGCAAGAATGATGGGGTTGGCCTAATGAACACAATCTCTCTTGTCGCTCTCAAGAACAGTGTGTCAACAACCAAAGTTTAGGTTCCCTCCGTGGCTGCAGCAGCTTCTGTGGGGAAGCAGTAGCTTCACATCTGTGTCATGTTCTTGGTTCTGCTTTACCATTGAAAGGCATTTCAGTGAGATTTTAACAGGCAAATGCCAACAGGGAGGAAGTTCTTCCATGAATCTCTTGAAGAGAAGTTTGCAACAGGCAATTTGTGTTCATGGCAACTTCTTCCTCTGAGCCTTCATACACTTGCGTGGTACCAAATGGTGCTAAAGAAAGGGTGTATCTGGAGAGCCAGTTCTCACATAGCTCAGAAGTTGTCAGTGCTTTCCCACCAGAAACTGGCTACGGGAAAAGAACATGCCACAGGAGCCACACAGATTTCTGGCCACAAGTATCATCCACTTCAGTATTTACAGATTTTAACTTCTCAGGGAAAAAAAAAAAACGAATAAACAGCCCCACACCTTTCTTTTACTCTTCTATTGCTGAAAATGTAAATCTCTTGCCACAAATCTACAAGACTACAGTGATGTCACTTTCCCACATCCCAACGAGAGAGCAATAAAATATAATTTGCTATTAACCTCTATTTTTTTGTCCTTTTCCCATTTTCTGGGTCTTACTTCTCTGACAGATTCTGCAGTTGGCAATTCAAGTATAAAGTGCCAAGACACCCCCTGCATGTTTGATGTGGTTTGTTGCACTCTAGAAGAGCTTGCCAGGCTCATCTTGGAATTTTGCTCCGTAGTAACAAAGACCTGCCAAGGAATATTCAGTGTCAAGGGCCAAATTCTGTTCCTGGGGAAGTCAAAGCTAACCTTGGTTCCCTTTGAGATTGAGGAAGTCAGGAGACTTTGGTATTTTGGAGACAGTGTAAAAAATGTCATCGCTTAAGCCTATGGGTTGAAAAGGTCAGATTTCTCCCACCAAAAAGGACTGGGAAAACCCTTGACAGTGAAGAACAGAAAACACACATGCCCCTGCACATACTGTCACGCTGCTGATGAAAACCCCCCTCATTTCCATCGGGGTGGGACACAGGCTGCTCTAGTTCCACACAAGCCATGGAGAAAGCTTGCGCTGCCTCTCCTGCTGGCTCCCACCCAGGAGGACATGTACAGACACACACTTAACACAGGGAGGTTGTGACACCAGCAACTTTGTGTTTGTGTGTGTTGGGGGGGGTGGGGGGGGTGGTCCCTCTTTTAGATTCCCTCCAAGACTCTTTATTTTGAAACCACTCCTGTGATTCTTGTTTCTTTCCCTGATCAATTAAACACGTTGTCCTTGAGAAGCCAGAGAATTTCCATCTACAAAGACCACATCTATTACTGAAACATACCCTGTTTAAAGTATCTCAAAGCCTAGTCAGGATCTGTCTCTATTGCCTCACAAGTTCAGTAGTTTTGATATTTATGCAGAAAATGGAATTTCCTCCTAAATTAGGCTGCCCACTAGCCTTCCAGAACACTGCAGTGATGCTGCTGCAAGGTGACATTTCTTGGAGCAGCACTGTAATACCAAAGCATTCCTAAGGGAGGGATTGCACTGTTGCCTACGGCAATCTTTCCATAGATTTTCAGCAGTATAATCCAGCCTAAAAGAAGCATCTGAATAAAGATAAGAATGACAAGTGTGCCCAGTTGAAAAACAGAAAGCATACATTTTATATTAGCTTAGAACTGTGGACATCATTGCCTGGTTGAACTCAGTGTTTGCAGCTATTCCCTATTCATTAAACAAAAGAAAAAAAAATCCCTGACAACAATTCCCTGGTGGGTTCTAGTCTTTTCTACATGGAAGGCCAGACAGAGACCTCAGAGTATTCAAGAAAGGTCATCTTCAGCATCAGCAGATATTGAGGTCAACTGCTCAGCTATTATTTATGTCCATACCTCTCAGAGTAGTGAAATAGCTGTCACCACCTGGCTGGATTTCAGCTCTGCAGAGGGCAGTTATCAAAACCTAAACATCAACCTGTTAGAACTTATACACCACCCTGTTCTCAGAGCAAACCAACATGACTTTTCTAATTCTCCTCCAAATGTCCTATTTCCAGAAAATTTAAACCTTTATGCACCTAAGATCAGTATTCAATATATTTTACCATATTCTTTGAGTCTCTGCTGCAGGTGTTGTACAGGGGGAAAAACAAACAAACTAACACCACACCTTTCTTTTACTCTTTTATGGTTGAAAAGACATGGAAAAGATCTCTCACCACAAGCCTACAAGCAGCTCAGCAGTAGCACTACTCGTATTTCATCACACACCAACAGTGTGAAACATGGGAAGCAAATGGAAAACAACATTTTTGGAGCTGGACTGATGTCAAGAATTACCTTTCAAAACCATCTGCTGGTTTTTTTAAAACTTGCCACATGAAAAAACAACAACTTTGAGTCAATTACAAACACTCCTGTAGGTTCATTAGCTCCTGCAGACTTAAATTTTCCAGGGTGCCAATTGCTATGAAGTAAAAGTGCTCAGCACTTCTTAAGAAGACACAGAAAGTATCATTTGCTCAGAGTTCTTTCTAAGGCTCAAGGGGCAATTCCTACTGTCAGACCTCTCTGAGCAAAGAAAAGAGAGGTTGAAAGGAAGGATCATGTCAGGAAAACCAAGCTGAGATGCTGAGAACTTCCAAGGCATGCATTTTCTAAATCACATCCAACTTTCCACACACTGTTAGGTATTAGGATACCCATATATATCCTAGTTTGTGTTTATAAAGATTCAAAGTTAATGTGAGAGATATAGTAAATGTGGAATTATTCCCTGTCTGCTCCTTGAGGAACAGCTAAACTAGCTTTACTGTTCCTGTTAAAGGTAGCTGAGACAGGAGACAATTGGTCCATCAGCTCTGTTTTAAAATTAGGTTTCAGACTAAAACTTAAAAAGACTGAAAAAAAAATATTTTCTCAGTGTGTTTCACGACAGGATAGCCCAGCCAAAGCTCATGAATGTAACTGCATTACTTGTTTGTTTGAGGAAACTTGCCATGTTCCAAATCACCTCCACATCATCAATATTTTCAGCGCCAGCAGCTGCTCTTCTGAATTGTGTAGAGGAAAACAATTCTTCCTGGCAGGGAATGGGAATGAAGCAGCACAACAACACCTCTGTTAAGAGAGATGACTTCCAAAGGTGTCACAAGAAGAGCTGACTGGGACAGTAGTTCCAGGGAAGCAGGAAGGTGGAAAGGACAGAAGCTGACAAGAGCTCAGTAGGAATAGATCGACACAGTCAGACTGATGTTTTGTCAGAAAAGTGTAAAAAGCTTCTTTCACATTTCACAAGGGGATTTATCACTATAATTCCTGTTTTCAGCAGCTTTTCCCCTGTATCCAAACACCATGCTTGAAAGCACTTTGTTCCAAGTTACTCTCTGCTGGGAGGTAAGTGAACACCATCTATGCTGAGAGAGGCAGTGACCAAGCTCCTGGAAAACAAACAGCCCTGTGGCATAGCCCATATCTTATTATATCCATTACTTATTAGCAGTGATTAAATTAATTGCTGTATCTGTAAGCAACTAAGAGAGGCTGACAGCACCTGTGCTGAGGGGGTGGCTTGGTGGGAAAGGCCCAGGAAGGAGCAAACCTCCCTGCGTTCCTGTTCCGAATGCGCCATTGCAGAAAGGCTTTGGCCAGGCTACATTCTGTTCTTACTTTGTGTTTCTGTTTCCCCACCCAACTTCACACAAATTCTTACAAAGGTTATGTACAGACTTGTACAAAATGGAGACTGACACTGGCTCTTGGAGGGTTTCCCAGAGCAAGTTTAACAGAGATTATATAATACATTACATCTGTGTTGGTTGGTTGGTTGGGGTTTTTTTGTTTTTAATATAGATGTTATTACACTACCAGTTTGTCCTTCCTAGCTTAACCCTCCAACCACCCTTTCAAAATAGTTCATTATGGTCTGCAGAGATTAAAAAACCTGAGGTTATGATGTGAGTTTTATTTCCAGCCCTCACTTAAGACAGGACAAGTGTGTTACAACTGGAGGGACTCAGCAAGTCACAACCACCATTAATTTCCTTCCACACACACTCTACTATCAAAGTCATGAGGCGGGGGGTCCTTAACTGATGGAACAGTGGAATTTTGGAGCTAACACAGAAATTGGCTTCTGTATCCTATTTTTAAACCAGAAGTTTCACACAAGTCTGCACAGCTTGGGCACAACTTCTGTGGCTGTGACCTTCCTCCCAAGACAATCCAGCAGGATAAATTCCGTTTAAAATCACAGGGCACTTATTAAGGATATTGAATATTCTCAAAAAATTGGGCTAAGTCACATCCTAACAGAACTGACTGCAAGATATAAAGCCCACCTTTGTGCAAAGCTGTTTCCAAGATACTCTTCCTGTTATTGTTGCTGTGGGTTTTTTCCTTCTTCTCCATCTTGTGGAGTTTAGAAATCCCCACTTCTCCCCAAATTTTTATTTCCCCAACTTTTCCTCTTCTCATTGAGAAAAGGGGCAGAATTCCCCTCCTCTCTCTTGATACCATTACTGAACCCTGAATTTCTGAAAAAATCAGAAGAGGAAGATCTGTGTCTTACCTTTTTTGGTTCTGAAGTAATCTCTGCTACTTTCTGTGTCTGAAAGAGTCAAGCTCCGGAAACACACCTGCTACTCCAGTGCTGATGGGGTTAATGAGATCAAAGCCAGACTCCACTTTGTGCTTAGCAGTGAGACACTTCCTACCACAGGCTAGGGTGACTGCAGCCCTCCTTCAGCTCACCTAAATCAGCATCAAAATAACACAAATCAGCCCCTACTCTGATTAGAATCAGTATTCCCACTTTCTGTCTCCTTCCAACTCCATCAACCCCCACACATTTCCACAAAAATCAGTCAGTGATGGATTCCAGGGTAACTTTTCTAATTCACATGTTTATTTTCAAGCATTTTCTCCATCTATCCCCTCTCCCACCCTCTCCTCGCTGTCCTTAATCAGTAAGGGCATCATGTGCTCCAAAGCCAGCTCTTACCTCTTCACCCAGCAGACAAAGTGATCACAAAATTCAGCTCCCCAACAGCCAAGTAGGTAAAGAACTGCTCTCCCAACATCTTCTCTTAAAGTCTCCTCAGCCAGCCAGTGCAGGAAGGGGCCTAACAAAGCTGTATGCAGCCAATTGTGTTATCAGGGCACTTGGCACTACCAGCTGATCCTTGATTACTATTCATCCCTCGGGAAAATAAAACACCCCTTTGTAGTAAAAGTGTAACCGGTTACTATGAGGCATTACACATTAACAAAAGCAGCTTTTTACCAAAATCACAGATGATGAAAGCCTGGAAGTGGAATCAGACCAAGGTAACTGGTTGTTTCTGTGTGTTTCAGATAGAAAGCTGACAGTTTAACCAAGATTTTCACAGTGCTAAGAAGAAAGTGGTGGGTGAGTTGTGTCGCATATTTGTACATAAAGTGGTAGTGAATTCCGTAAAACAGATTTTAAGGATAAAATTGCATCAACCTTTGTGGTGTAGCATCCTACATATGCTACTGCCTGCACTGCAGCAACCTCAGTTTTCACAGGGTCTTGAATATTTTTAACAGCTCTTTTTATCATTTTTGTGCTTTTCTTGAAATCAACACAGACACTTTCGATATGCTTTCAGATTTTCCTTTTCTTTTCTTTTTTTTTTTTTTTTAAACTTAAGAGTACAAAACATTAAAGAGCACAGCTATCTGAAAGGCAGACTTTCCACTAGGCAGAAGGGTAGAATTTGCTGGCTTGGTGGAATAATCCCTACTTAGGTGGTGAGGAAGCATTCCAGAATATTAAAGGATTTGTTTGTTTGCTAATCTACTTAAGCACCCATAGGCTTTAACACTCACAACTTGTGTGCTTTAGGGATCTCTCATGTCCATGGCCACTCTCACTGCCACAGCTTGGCATTAAAGCTGCACATTCAGACTGCAAGCTGCTGATGGGACACCTGGAAAGAGCAGCATGGCTTTGGTCCACCCACCCACAAATCCTGCCCCACATTCCCGTATTTTAGGTGCAGTAGCAAAGCACAGGTCACTCTGCTTCTCACGTCCTGTGGTCCCGCATGCCAGCCACCCAACTCTGGGACAGGACAGCAATCCAAGCACCAGGAGCCCCCTCACAGGCCCTGCAAAGGAGGCTGTGTGAGCACATTTCCACACCCTCAGCTTGGGGAGAACTCGCTGACAGGGAAGCAGGGTAGCTTTAAAGGCATTAACTAGAGCAGGCTTGGTGTAAGCAGCTGCCCCTGTGTGAAATCCGAAGCTCTTGCCAGCGGTGTGGAGGAAAGACATGACCTCATTATTCCACAGCCCAGATAATCCGTTCCTGGATAAAGTGAGAGCTGACAAGTGTTTCACCTTGAATGTTATCAAAGCCCTTTCCACACTTGGCTGATGGCAGAGCCATTTTACCAAACAGGGATGTGAAACCTCCTCAGTGTTAGCAAAAGAGATAAAAAAATCCCCGGGGTGCATGGTTAATGCCACATACACACAGGTATGAGAGGAAGAGACAGCAGCATTTCCAGAACCATCTAGGCAAACAGGATATATTTGCACAAGTTGATAAAATATTTTTCTCAATATATCAAGGGTTGCTGCTCTCAATTCCTTCCATCTACCTCAAGGCACTTTCTCTAGGTAAGTGCTGAGAGCCTCTCCTGACATCAGCTGCCCCATCAGCACCTCCAGAAAGATAGTTCACGTCTCAGCTGGGATAAATCACTGTCTGGACTACCTTCTAATCTTCCAGTGGTTGCCAAGAGTGATTCCACCCCCCCTAATATTTTAGTCAGAGGAACCCAAGCTTTAATGTTACAGATTTTACACAGGCACACGCAGACAACACGCTAGCCTCCAATTTTGTTGGAAGGGTATCACAGAATCATTTAGGTTGGAAATGAACCATTGAGATCATCCAGTCCAACTGCTGGACCCACAATCAGTTTGAGCAATAGCTCCATGCTAGTCCAAGGGGAAGGAATGTCATCTGGTTGCCATTGCCTTCTCTCACAACACCTGTGCTCTCGCTGGAGTCCTGCCACGCAAACACAGAGAGGGGCTCTCCCCCCTCATCCCTCCTGTCCTTGGCAGGCCAGTTAACAGAGAAAACACACATCTCCTTCTCTGTCAGGGCTCTGGAGCTGTTGGATTTAAGTCTGCATGGAAGAATGACACCATTTAAAATGTTTAACACATAAAGCCCTGGTGAAAATGCTCGGTGAAGCAGAGGAGGTTAGTAAATGAACAGGTAGCACTTGCAGAAGGAGCAGACACAAACCCCAAGATCAGGAGGAGGTTTCAGCTGAAATATTTGTCTTCCTGATGCTGGCCTGCCAAATGGGCAAAACATGCTCAGCCACAGCAGCAGTTCTGCCTCTTGCACCTACTACCTTAGAAAAGGTCCTTATCGAACTGCACATATTAATATCAGCTGTGGTATTCTCTTCCATATCAAGGGAAAAACCCATCAGCAAAAGATTTTGGGACTCCTAGGAGATAAAATTTACTGCAATTCACTACAACCATAGCAACAATATTAAATACAAATACAAAGGGGTCCTGATCAAAAAAACTGATTTTCTAAATGTAACTCTGCTCCCACTGCAAACCACTTTCCATGCCCCAGACTGCATCAGCACAGGCATAATCCCAAGGCTCAGGAGTGCGAATGGAAGCACAGTCAGTTTTATCCCAACTCTGGGATCACAGGAAGCAAGGCAAGTTCTTTGTGCCTGCTTTTTACTAATTCTTTCAGGGCCTTTCACCAAGGTTATGACACTTTCCAGTGGGTGACTCTTCATCTTTGAGGTCCAATTCTTCCCAGATTCTAGCACTACGTACTAGGATACCACAACCCCTGGACACCAGCATTTCTAGTGCTGGCAGTTCTGTTTCACCCATACATCAGCTGCTTTCTCTGGCAGAGCCAGAAACAACCAAAACCCTTCAGGGTCAGGCTCCTCACAGCCCTGACTGCAATAAGCAGAGACAGTTCTACCCACCAACCTGTGTCCATCACTGAACTTCATCCTCCTGGGCACTACAGGGCAAAACACCACATTTGACTTTCACTTTTCCCCTCTCCACATCCCATCACCAGAATCAGACTCCTGCTTCACCAGGAAACATCACTTCCATGGATGCTCAGTTCCTGGAGCATTGTTTGGCATGTGTCCAACTTCCAGAGGGGAGTCACCACACTTTGACACTCCAAATGAGTAAATAAGCTGAAAGGAAAGAGCCAGGATACGGAATCCACAAAACTCAGCTTTAAGGACATAATATTTAAAAGGGTTGACAAGTCTAAATTCAATGATTTTGAATAACCAGCTTTGAAATAAATGATCATTATTCTGTCTCTGATGTTTGCCCTTGCACCTGAGCTTGGTAATACTTATGTTCTGCTCTCATCTAGAGGCTGCAGGAAAATTATCCACGATAAAACTCATTCTTTCTTCTAGGATTAAGAATTGTATATCATACTTGCAGTGAAAATCTGTTTTACGCATTAGGTAGAACACAGGACTGAACTTTTTTTCAAGTTAAGTGAAGACAATTTTGCATTTTTATCATAAATATTCTCCTGGTTATTTCTGGCCAAACTGTCAAAAGACATTTTATGCCATTTTGCAAGAGGTTGTTATTGGAGGAAAAAAGGTAGATTTTGTATTTAAACAAAGTGTGCCTGAAACGTTGAAAATTGATTTAATGTTAACAATTCTACGACTCAAGCAGTATTTGGGCCAAAAACCAACTCCAAAAGATAACAGCAGGCAGGAAAAAGACTGTGTTTCTCAAAAACTTAAAGAAGTAAGCCTAGGAAATCTAAGCAGTTAAAGAAAGGATGGGACAAAGATATTCTTCTCAGATGCCTTCTTTGTTGAAATTCACTGAGCCTCTATCATTTTATTACAATTAAATCTCATGGAAACACAACAACAAAACCCAGCAGAAGAGAGAGTGCCTCTATCTTTGAGTTGCTCTGCAGCACAGAGGTGTTCAGGCTTTTATGGTCTCACACTGCAGGAGATTTGAGTGGGTGCCAAGGCACGAGGTGTTCAGCAAAACACATTGTGAGGAGTCAGCTCTGAATCAAAACTTGTTCCTGTAAATGACAGGAGATGCTCTGAGTGCTCTGTCCTACAGTGCCCTCATCAGTAAGTTCCAACGAGAGGCTCAGGGTGCAACAGCTCTCAGCAAGCTGCATTATGAAAGGGCTACACTGCCACTGTGTTTTGATCAAAACCAAATTTTTTGTCATTTTCCAGAATTCTGATGCCCAGGTTTCAATTTGCTCGTCCACAGTAGCAATGATCTTTCTTTAGGAAAGAGACAGGGAATCAGCATACCTTCCTTTAAATCTCAATTTAAGAGTGGTTTGGGATGGAGTAAGATCCTGACTGGCACCAGACAAGCAAAGTTTTCCAAAGAGAATTTTCTGGGAGCACCAGACACCTCCTGGCCTCCTGGGGACTTAACAAATTTGTCACTGCTTTTTTTTTTTTAAGAATATCTTACTTTTTAAAAAAATCAAATTCCACAAACCCAAGGATAAAAAGGGGAGCTTCCAACATTTAAAATCACTTCAGGCATACGGGTGTGTATCCAGAGATTAGGTACCCTGTGGATAAATGTGGCACCATACAGGTACAAGGATAAATGTTTGCAGGGATGGGATTTTTCCCAAGGCACAAACAGCAGACATGGGCCAGCATTCTCTCCTAGTGTCCTAAAATTCAATGTGCAAAATTTCCCTCTGATGGCAGCAGGGTTCCACAAAGGGACAGGGCAGCCAGCTCCCACCTGCCTCTCTTGTAGTTTCTCAGTTCACATTCACTCCTTGGTGCCTATTCCCAATAAATCTGAGCACTTCCCAAGGAATGGCCATCTAGTTTTAACACTCATCTGGAGCAGCTTGTAGTGCTATTTTTAGGCTACAAAATCACAAACAGAATTCATTACTGGCAGTGAAAACTGCAGTCTCTCTTTCCTCCCTTCAGGAGTAGACACTGGAGTGAAGTGCCAGAGGATAAAGGTATGGCATTTAATTTCTGGAAACCTCAAAAATTTAATGGTTATGATGAATGGTTCACATCCTGAGCTCCGAGCTGGAGTATGTAGAATTTAGCAAAGAAGGATAAAGTAGTTTCAGATGCAGTCTTGATCCCCAAGGCAACTCTTCCAGTTTATAATTTTCTTAATTCCCTCTGTCTGTTGGACTACTAAAGAGTCAAACAATGAAAAAAAAAAAAAACCTCATACACATCAGCTGAACTAAGTAAAGGACCCCCTTTTTCTCATCCTCTAATCCTTTACAGCAATAATAAAATTAAATGCTAATTACAGCAACAATAAGTTAGAATAAGAGTAATAAAAAAAGCTGTCATTTAAAAATAGCAGATTTCTGTTTAAAAGCTACAAAATGTGTACAGTGTGGAACTAAGTAAAGAGAGAAAAACCATAATCAAGGTGAAGAAATTACCCTTCTGTTGAAGTTTGTGTTGGTTTTGGTTTACCTTTCCCTCAACTCTTTATGTCTGGACTAGAAAAGCTCAGCCTTTCTGTTGTGGGGAAAAAAGCTGAATATTAGTTTGCTTAACTGCATTTCATCCTGAGTGCAAGAGCAGAGAGCCCACAAGGACCTGTCATCATTTCAACAGACGATATAACAAAGAAACAACCTGAAGAGATTTTATCTGTCCCTGAAGTATTTTGTGGTCATTTATAGCAGTTTTTGCAAGGAGGTTTTCTCATCCATTAACTAGGGTTCATTATGGATTTTAAGCAGCCAGCTTTAAATTTTCTATTTTATCAACATTCCTATTCATTTTGATGGAAACAAACATCAAGAATCTTTTGCTGGCACCTGGCAGTGGGTTCAGGTCAGTGAAGGGCTGGACAGTTTTTCAGGGTGCCTACCTGCCAGCATGTCTAAAAAGGAGCTGGTGAAGACCAAACCAAGTAAATGTTTGGCTGTAATCAATCAGGATGCCTCAGCTTTATCTCAGAAAGCCTGTTTGGCAGCTTTGCTGGAGATCATAAATCAAAAATTCACAATAATTTTAAGCATTTTTTGTAATGAGGCCACTCACTGGGACAGTCCCTGGGATCAAACTGTGATAGAGGCAGGAACAAATCAAGGCAGTAATAGCATTTGTTGCTTCTTTCTTTAGGGCCAAGAATCCACCAAAATTCAGAATTTGCTCTTTTGGGGTTTTTTTTGATACATGGATAAACTGACTTAAACCAGAAATCTGACTACCTCTAGAAGGCAGGTCATACCTCTGAAATGGTAAAATCTAAAGTTTAGGACAATGTCTATGACACTCAAAACTTCCACAGGGACTTTTATTACGGCAATTCCGCACTCAGTTAACTCCAGACACTCCACTCGCTAGCAGTACAAAACCCTTTGGCTTCTGACAGCTTCACAAAGGAAATCTGCCATTCACACAGTGAATGGGGTATGTATTAATTTGCCTTTCAGAGCGCGTGCAGTCCACTTTGCTGCTGGTAATCTGCATAAAACTGGATTAGCGAGTCGGGAATCCTCGGGCTCACGACCGTCAGCGCGCTCCGGAAGTGCCGGCCAGCGATAGATTTGGCATGGATGTCTTCCTGAAGAGCCAGGAGGGCTGCTTCCCTGCACACTGCTGTTATCTGCAAAGAAACAACCAAAAAAAACCCACACAGCATTATTATTATTATTATTATTATTATTATTATTATTATTATTATTATTATTATTATTATTCACATTGCTTGAAGAAAAGAACCCAACAACATCAAATCACTCCAAATGCCAAATAATCACAAGTAGAGTCTTCCCAACTTTTTAATTTTTTTAAAATAAATGAGGTTGTGGGCGATTAGGACATNTAAACTGACTTAAACCAGAAATCTGACTACCTCTAGAAGGCAGGTCATACCTCTGAAATGGTAAAATCTAAAGTTTAGGACAATGTCTATGACACTCAAAACTTCCACAGGGACTTTTATTACGGCAATTCCGCACTCAGTTAACTCCAGACACTCCACTCGCTAGCAGTACAAAACCCTTTGGCTTCTGACAGCTTCACAAAGGAAATCTGCCATTCACACAGTGAATGGGGTATGTATTAATTTGCCTTTCAGAGCGCGTGCAGTCCACTTTGCTGCTGGTAATCTGCATAAAACTGGATTAGCGAGTCGGGAATCCTCGGGCTCACGACCGTCAGCGCGCTCCGGAAGTGCCGGCCAGCGATAGATTTGGCATGGATGTCTTCCTGAAGAGCCAGGAGGGCTGCTTCCCTGCACACTGCTGTTATCTGCAAAGAAACAACCAAAAAAAACCCACACAGCATTATTATTATTATTATTATTATTATTATTATTATTATTATTATTATTATTATTATTATTCACATTGCTTGAAGAAAAGAACCCAACAACATCAAATCACTCCAAATGCCAAATAATCACAAGTAGAGTCTTCCCAACTTTTTAATTTTTTTTAAATAAATGAGGTTGTGGGTGATTAGGACATCCAAAAAACAGGATATAGCTCAAACTTGAAACCACAGTTACATTACATTTCACATTACAGCATGCTGCAAATTAACTTGCTAATCATATTACCTTGTGTTAAACTCCCCACAACACCTGATAAATTCAAATCCCAACCACCGGCGATACATTTTTCCATCCCCAAAGTGCAAGAGCAGATATTCCCAGGCTCTGTGGGCACTTTTCTTTCCCAGCCTTGCACTGGGAAAGAAATAAAAACAATTAATTCCAAAAGCAGGCTCGGAGGAGAGGGGTGTGTGGAAGGGGAGGAAGGTTAAGGTCTCATACCCTGCAATGTGTTTTTAAGCTCTCTGGACTTCAGACAGCGGAAACAGACTGATGCCAGTGTCACTCTAAAGACACATTACTGTGGTGAAAGGAGCTTGTGGAATGAAAAGAGATATTGTGATTTCCAGTGCAACAGGGAAAACAGTGATTGATATTGACTGCTCCCTTATATCTGTAAATGAAAGAGCCAACTGAAACACATTTGTCCGGCTATTCAGCATATTTTCTCTGTTTGTTCACTTACTGAAAGGAGTTCCCTCGCTTATGCTCTGCTAATGGTTGCCAAAGCCGTTTAGTAGCTTTTTAGGGGATTTAGCAGCATGTTTAGGAAGCTTTCACAAGAAAACATGCATGGATTTAGATGGCTTTGTCAAGTTACAACAATATTACTATTAGTTCTGTGCTGCTCTAATGAGCACCAAAGCTAAACACTGCTGTTACGCATTTTAATGCTTTTCAGGACTTCAGAGACAGCTGAACGTGGAAGTGCAGCTGAGATTTAGTGCACCAGCTTCTTGTGGAGATCAGTAATACATCACCCAGAAAGTTAACAGAGGTCCTGGTCTTTCTGTGCAAGTTTTTCTCTAAGCAGACATTGTGACTGTGTCCCCATCTCGAACAGGAATATTAAGCTACATAAAGAAAAAACCTTAACCAGATCCCTTGTATCCCTTGCACTCCCTGCCTACCACTGACCCCGGAATTCTTCCACAGGGGAAAAGACTGGTGATGGAAAAACAGATCCCAAGCATTCTGGACTCAGAACCTGTGTTGGCCTTTGAAAGAGCGGTTCATTTCCCCTTGATAAATACTGCAGTAAGGCCACAAAATGAAGAGACTCTGTAAGTTTTCATAGGCATTATTAAAAAATCCCCAAATGCATTCTAGCAGGTTTTGACTGCCCTGTTCTTCTCACGGAGACCATCACTATCCACAGCATGAAATGCTGAAGCAGGGTGTCACTGACAAGGTGTTCACTTGTCAGCAGCTATTTTAGTGAAGGAGAAGCTGAAGGAGACACCGCCAAGCTGTCATATCCAAAACTGAAGGAACACCACTGCCAATCCTATTTCTTCCCATTTCATTTGTAACCGATACACTCAGGAGGAATTCACCCATAGGCTGATAGTTCTGATGACTTTCACCTGTTCTCTATGCTCTGCCAACACTATCAGTAACAGTGATGACAACTCACCTCCAAAGGATTTTTTGTTTTAATTTTATTCTTAAACACTGAACTATAAGTTCTGTGATTACTGAAAATCACTAGACATGAGGAAGCAGCAAAGTCATTATTTTTGGCTTCTTAAAAGCATTTCAGCTGCTTTTAAGGGACAAGGGAAGGCATAAATTTAAGGCAAAAATTATTGTTCTTCCTTTTCCTGGCTGCACTCAGAATTTTTGTGGACTAAATCTTGTCTATATTATTGAGTAATAAACAGCAGGAGTTACAGCACAGTGTTGAAAATTTAGGCCCTCGTGTCGGATCAGAGTCACATGGAGTTTTTTCCATTCCTTGGCTAACTCAGGGGATCAGGTTTCTGAGGTAAGAGATTCAACAAGGCAAGTTTGATTATTTTGCTTTGTTCAGTATGCAAACTTAAAAAAAAAAAAAAAAAGTCCTCACAAGCATTCTCACTAGCTGATAAAGCTAAATCACTCATGGAAAGCAAATACAAGTAGTAGTGTAGCCACAGTGAGAGGAGGGTGAATTCATCTGGTGAATTCAGACCTTAATGGCCTAAGGTCACTGGTCTGTCATGGAGACTCCTTGTCACAGCCACATTAGGACATTTCTTACCAGATGGAGCAACAGAAGGGCTTTTAAATGTCATTTCTGTGGACTGAGGAAAAAAGGGAAGGCCACAGAAGAGGCTGTAACTGACAGCAGAGGAAGGAAACCCTTTGCAGCAAGACATGGATTTTTCCCAGGCTTAGCAGCACTCCAAACCCAGAAGTTGCATCCACATCATTAGCTTTAAAACCCTGCAACAGGTCTATTGCAAATGAACTTCTCCTGTGACTTTCTTAAATCACTTCTTCTTTTGGCCTCTACAAGATCACCCTGTATCATGTGCCACGGTTCAATCATGCCTTATGTAATAAAGCACTTTTATTTGTATTAAACCTGGCAATTTCAGCAAGTCCTCCTATCCCCTGTGTTATGAGAACGGTGATTCATCAGCTCTTCCCTGTTCACCTTCCATCAATGATTTTACAGAGTTTTATCTCATTCCCTCCCAGTCAAGTCTTTGCAAGCTGAAGAGTCCTCAGTGACTCAGACCTTGCTTCTGCCCAACCTGTCCATTCTTCCTCCCATCTGCCACTGCTGCCGTGGCCAGTTCTGCCCTGAGCTCTCACTGCTGAGTGCCTGAAGCTGTGCAGGACACAGAGAGGGCTGTACCAGGCCATAGCTCTGTCCCTGGGTTGCAGTTCCTTTCTTATCATTGTATTTGTGCTGAGAGGATTTTCTCAGAAAATTATCCACGCTGCCTCCAGCATCTTTTCCCAAATGACAGTATCTAATTTAGGCCAAATTATTTGTGAATTTGAAGCTTGGGTAATATTCTTTTCTCTCCATTTAGTAGGATGAACAGCCTCTGCCTACCTCTATAAATGAATGTTAAGAACATTACCTACCTGCAAGGCAATTCTTAATGAGTTTCAAATAAAAATACTGCAAGGTATCAGTACACAAAAAAACGACAAAAGTGCAGTCTTTTGGATTGCTTTGTGTTGTGAGGAATAGGAATAACATCCTAGTCCTGATCCAAAGGCAAAAATACATCTCACTGTGTAGAGGGATGAAATAGATATTTTGTGACTGCATCTGAATCCAGTGGCTTTCAGCACCACTGTAAGGCAGCAATGAAGACATAGAAGTGATAGTCAGACACAGAAGTGATTAAACAGCAACACACCAGGCACCAGGTAATCAAGCTGTAACTACATGGGTGCTCCTGCAGCAGTAAAGAGGCAGCCAGGTGCGATAAAAAGCTGCTGAATCTAAGAGTACCAGAATATCCCCTAGTTTGGTTATTATTAGCATCATTATAAAAGGAAGCTTACCAAACAGAATTCTCATTTTCAATGGAGTCAGAGCAATTTACCGATCAACGCATTCATCTGCTGTCAACAGTCATCTCTTAGCATGGGAATAGCTTTGAATTCATGTACAAAAACCAGTGCATTGCTTTCTTATCATCTCAGGAATGATCTTTAAGATCAGAAAATAAACAATTAATTTAGAATTCTGCTTCAAAGTCAAAAAGGCACCAGAATCAAGCTTTCCTGGGAGGAAAGGAGAATTAAAATTTGCTGTCTGAGCCACACACACACAGATCAGTAAGAAACAAAGCCACATACCAGCCCAGAGCTCTGCTGCAAACAATGATGAGCCCCTCAGCAGAAAAGGATTTACACCTAGCTATTCCCTCCTGCCCCATTCCACTCCCAGCAACAATAAAATGCCTGGTGCCAGTTACTGTTCCCTGAATAAACAGCATTGAGCACAACCCATCTTTCCCCAGAAACCAATGGTTACACTGGCTGCTTCAGCTTGGCCCATTCTCCCCCACTCTGGCATTAAGCACCAACTCTTTCCAGCGGACTCGAAGTCCTTTTCAGCTTCTTTGTATTTAAAGTGCTCTAAATAGCTTTAAAGAACTTTAAAAAAAAAAAAAAAAAAAAAAAAAAAAAAAAAGAAGAT
>VZRH01000242.1:845403-878456 GCA_013397555.1 Urocynchramus pylzowi | reverse complement strand
AAAAAAGGCTCTTCTGTATTAAAGCCTTAGGTATTTTCAAGAAAGTGGTTTTGTTAGGGCCGAGTGTGCTGGGAACACCTGTGAATGTCGGGTTTAATTGGGCTGCAGCTGGTGTCGATTGTGTACGCCGTAACTGGCAGCCACTGCCTGGCCCTACATTGTGTTTCATTTTCCTTTTTCCTTCCTTTTTAACTCGCTCCTCCACCCCGCCAGTTAAAGTTGTAAGGGATTGTGTGTGAGAGAGGGATTAGGAGCCTGGAAACAAGAATAGTGCCCTGCGGGATGTGAATAGCGCAAACTGGGGCGCTTCCTGGTGGAGCAGTACCTGCGAGGCTGAGCGCCCGCCGGGCACCTCAAAGGGAGCCGGGACCAGGTCTGGGGACTCGCCTTTCCCGCTCAGCCAGGGAGGGATAAAAGCTTCACACACGGCATTTGAAAAAGACATGAATAACCCCCGGGTCTCGACATCTGTGTCTCACTAGGGCGCATTCCTACCCTACCCCTGTGCCAGGAGCTGCCCTGTGAGAGCAAAAGAATTATCCCCACGAAACAGGGATAATTCAGGACCCACCTGAGACTAGGGGAAAAGGTGGGCATGGATGCCTTTCCAAAGCGAGAAGCTGCTCCGTAGGCAGAGAATAGATGAGAGAGGTTGCTGACTGTACTCTTAAAATCCACATAAATAATTCAACGCAGCTCCAGCAGCGCACAACTTCCCACAAGGGATTTGTAGGGGGGCTCAAAGCAGTGCTGGGCAGAGATGTAAAAACACCCCGAGGTTTGTGCCACCCCCAGCGGGTCACTCCTGCTCGGTGTGGGACGCCACGGCCCCGCTTTCCCCCCTCTCCTTTGTGCAGGCACCACCCGCTGCCGGCTGCGGGCTCCCGCCCGGCTCTTGTGCTGGCTCCGGTGCTAAGCTGGCCCTTTCATTCACCGATTCAATGCACCAGACCATCAGAAAACTAATCCAGAAATAAAATAAAAAGAGCCTTAGCTTGCTGCTGGAGTATTGAGATGGGCTCAGAGGGGATTCGACAAGTCGGCATGGGAGGAGTGGGGAGCACAGCAAGTGGGATGTGTTGTGCTCCAGGAGCTGCTGGGGAGACCTGCCCTAGATGAGAATGCAATTTTAAGAAGTCACAAATATATTTTTTTCTTTAAAATGGGCTAAACTGAGAGGGTCTTAGCTGCTGAGAGGTGAAAGTTTTGATGTGTTTCAGAAAGTCTTAAATATAGTACTTCTCTTGTGTTTCAACTTCCCTGTTTCATGTATAAACCAAGGAAAGACAAGAAAACAGCTTTTTTTCTCTTGTCTGCACAGAGAAATTGTTACAGATTGCTACAAATCTTGTTCTGTAGAGAGGAGAAAGTTTCCAATACTATGGAATTATTGAGCACCTTGTGATAAATTTTGACTAATGTTTGAAAGACATTTCAAATCACCCTGTATGTGCATCTCTTAATTCTGCTCAGTTCTATGATCTGCAGATTTAAATGGGATGGATTACAGAATCAAATAATGGTTTGGGTTGGAAGGGTCCTTAAAGATTACCTAGTTCTAACCCCTCTGCTATGGGCAGGGAACCTTCCACTAAACCAGGTTGCTCAGAACTTGGCTTTGAATACTTCCATGGATGGGGCATCCACATAATTACACAATTATAAATTTGGGCATTTTGCAAAGGGAGAATAATCTGTTCTAACCAGAAAATGATGAAGTGTATTAGCATCATGCTTTTCAGACAGTATCCATTCACTCCTCAGATTCAAGTACTGAACCATGGGACCTATGGAGTGGATTTGCTTAGGATGTGACTGTTGCTCCCTAAAATTTTCCCAGCTGAAGTGTGCAAGGCCCTCATAGGCTGCACAAGTGCCTCAGTGAGACAGAGGCTTCTTTGATCTCTAAGCAGCTATGTTGTAAAATGTTATTAGCTTTCCTCAAGTTAAAGCACTTATATCTCTACGGCTCTGTACTTAGGAACACTGCCTTGGAGCAGCTGAGTTCCTCCCCTCAGTAATGACAGTCTACAATCAGGTATTATTTTTTCATAAAAATATAGACTTCTTTCTCCCTTGTTTATTAAAGAGACATTCGTTATATGAGCAGACATTGGACTGCCTACTTTAAAACAGGTCTGTACTGATGAGGCAGCATCTTTGCAATTCTTAAATGGAAAGGACAGGTATTACTTTTCGAGCAACCTGGTCTAGTGGAAGGTGTCCCTAGTCATGGCAAGGGGGTGGAATGAGATTACCTTTAAGGTCATTTCCATCCCAAACCATAAAGCCAGGATTATGTGTATCCTGTGTCTCTGAGAGCAAATGATCTCTGCTATTCCTGATGCCTTTCATGAGAAATTGTTAAGCACATGTAATTGAGTAAAACCAGCTCCTTTAATGATGTCCGTAAGTGACTTCAGTTCACAGCAGTCTGCCCCAAATCTACACAACTTAATGTACCATTTGCTTATATGTGTAATTTTGTGGCTTGATGTACAGGTGACCACATGTGTAGGTGTCCACAGCTTACCTGAGGCGCTGCATTGGGACACAAAGCTGTCCTGCTGCCTAAAAACATCTGATTTGACCAGGATGGGGGGTCCCACTCACCCTTTCCATGGTGGCCACAGCAAAGACCAAGTCATCCTGCCCTGTCCTCCTGGTCTCAGCCAGGCTTCAGAATTAGCCGAAGGTGAACCAAGAGGTGAGCCAGACAACTGGCCAGCTGCACATGTGGGACAATCATGGCAACAATTAATGAGGCAGAGTGACCCCAAAATGGTGCTTTTAGTTGCTCTTCCAGTACCAGAAAACTGAGCAGGGGCTGTGCCCAGGCAGCAGACAGCATCACATGTATCAGTAGCTCCTGCTATTCTATAAAGCTCACACACGCCCAGGGAAGGGAAAGATGAGGTATGTAGCCAAAATTAGGTGTATGTATCATAACTCCAGCACATGATGACAGCTAGGGGGAATAAAGCAGAGCTCTCAGTGGTACATGCTAAGTGTCATCACACATACCTCTGCTCATCCCGACATGTTCTAACAGAGTGAAGCCTCGGCCCCATCTGCAAGCTTTCTTTTTTTCTTCCTTCCATTCTCTTAAAAAATATTACTAGATGTGGTATCCTTCCAAGCAATGTATGAAACATGTAAATTCCAATTTCAATTTTGTAACTACAAGCCCAAAACACAGCTATTTTCCAAGAGGTGCTCCGCCGATATGGCTCCCATCACTTTGGCAGAGACATGGCATAGCTACACCTCTCACAAAGGAATTCCGTAACAAAACGAGTTTTTACATGCTGGGACTAAATATTTTTAAACAGCACTCTCTGCCAACTTCAAGTTTCAGCTATATTTGTGCAACTAAAAAAAAAAAAAACACAACCCCCCCCCCCAGAAAAAAAATCACATGCATGTTTCTATACAAGATTAAGTTGCATTTCTGGTTAACCTCAGAATTATTTCATTTTTATATAAACATTTAATGGGAAAGTTTAACTTCTTCCCTTCAATGAGGAAAAGGAAGCCAAGCCACTAGAAAAACAGAGTCTTTCTATGTTTGTGTGTGTGCATGCACTCATTTTAATTAAAAGTAATTAAGAGAATCCTGTGTTCTCACTCACAGTCTGCTGGTGCTGCAGAGGGCCTGGACACAGAGCCAAGGGTATTCTGCCGAACGCCGCCAGCAAGAGAGATGGGATTATGCAACTAAAAATTTAAAACTAGAAGACTTCATCATTAGCTGTGGCTGTCATGAGTTTCTCCCTAGGAAAAAAACCTGTATAAAACAGATTTGGCAGCTCCCACCTTATGAAACCTATCAGGGTGGAGGTGTTAAGTGTTTTCTGCGTTTGCTTGCTTGCTTTTCAGATTTCGAGGCACTTACGAGGTTGGGTGATATGTTCAGCATATTCCCTATTTCTTGCACAGGAAGATAACTCTTGCCTTTCCTTTCTCAAGTTTAACCTGAGCAGAGGGCCCAGACTCCTATCAAAACAAAGCAAATAAAAGCAACTCTGCAAAAAGAACTGGGAGAAGTGCTCTCCCTTCCCTAAAAATATTTTTTTTTGGTCAACAGAGCACAGCCAGTCTAGAACTGTCTTCCATCTCCAGCCACAGTTCTATTACATTATATCACCATTTAAAGGTAGCTACAACCCTAAACTTTTGAATTCAACTAGCAAAGAAGGAAAATTTAAAAAAAAATTTTTTTTTCATGGGTTCATTTGAACTCTGCCTGTTGACCTGTCTTTGGAGCCACAGCAAATATTGTCCTGTTTTGGATCTTACACAGCAGGTTAAAAATAGCAACTGTAGTTACCTACATATGAGCTATCATAATACAATACAGTAAAAGTAAACTCACTCAGTTAAAAATAATGACAGATCTTCTAGAAACTCAGTTTTTCTGTCAATTTGGACAGAAAACACACAAATCCTACAACAGTAAGAGTGATACTTTCTGGGAGACACATGCATTCACATCCTGGGTTGAGGTGAGAAAAGACATTTGGGGAGAACACACATAATGTCCTTAATGGAAGCTTTTTAACTTTTATTTATTGGGTTCTCAGTTCCTGGAAGGTGTGAGATGTCTCCTGTGGAGTATATATTTCCTCAGCAGAAAGCTAAAGGAATTTCAGGCTGTTTCTAAGTTTACCTCTTGGAGCTCCCCATGGCACCAGCTGCTCATGTTTCCCAGGAAAATCAGGGAGGAGGACTATTGCATGCCTGTATTACAGGGAGGCAGAGTGTGGCTGGGAGGACAGGCAGACCTAGAAAGCAATGCCATTAAGCCCCACAAAATACCTTTGTGTATGGTTATTACTCCTAAAGGAGGAAGCAAAAAATGCTGGAAAATAACTTATTCAAGTTTTCATGCAGGGTTTGCTTGTGCAAGAAAAGAAATGAAGTAATTACAGCAAGAAAAGAAACCACGAAGGATGTAAATACATGGAACAAGAAAAGTGGAGTACCAACAACTACCTTGAGTTAGGTAAGGATTGATGGAACGGTTATATTTAAACGGAACAGAAAGTCAATAAAGGTGTCTGCTTCTACATTGTTAACATTACAGCTTGTAATTTGGATGCCCTCCTCCAGCTGAGGAAACTGAATCTAGGTAATGTCTGAAAGTCATCCAGATCTGCTTACTGTGGATAACAGATCTAATTTAACAAATTCTTCTCTTTCATATTTGTAAACTCCTTCTCCATTTGTGCCATGTTATTGCAAAAACCTCCCTGGTCTCTTGAGTTTTTTCTCCCTCCTTCATTGTCTAGGCAAGACAATACAATGCAAATTTCCAACACTATGAAGACTTAGAAAACAGGTCACTTGAATTTCTCTTCACAAAGATGCTTTACATTCAAAATTTACCCTCAGCATTTCTGCAAATACGCATGGGGGAAGCAGAGGAGTCTCCCTTCCCCTTCCTCCACGATNCTTTCATATTTGTAAACTCCTTCTCCATTTGTGCCATGTTATTGCAAAAACCTCCCTGGTCTCTTGAGTTTTTTCTCCCTCCTTCATTGTCTAGGCAAGACAATACAATGCAAATTTCCAACACTATGAAGACTTAGAAAACAGGTCACTTGAATTTCTCTTCACAAAGATGCTTTACATTCAAAATTTACCCTCAGCATTTCTGCAAATACGCATGGGGGAAAGCAGAGGAGTCTCCCTTCCCCTTCCTCCACGATGTATGCAGCTTTGCTTTTTAATGTTAACAGCATTTCAACTTCTTAGAAGTTGCAGTCTAGCATGATACTCAAACAATTTAAGGCCAGAAAAGTATGAAATTTATGCTTAATAGTGTTCAAGGAAGGAGAGGATGAAGCCCAAAGGAGGATGCCACAAGACTGAGCTCAGAAACTGTAACACAACTAAGGATCACAGCTGAAAAACCATAAAAAGGCACTAAGAAACAAGCAACCAGTCACAGGACAGTTCTGAAGTGATCCTGAGGGACACTTTGAGGGGCACTTATAAACTCAAGTCACCAGCAGGTTTTTTGCCTCCTGCTGTAGGGCTACTTTGCCTACCAGAGCCTTAGGGAACACACAAGAAAAGACCATCTGCTCCTCTTACCTGCAGTGTTGTGGGTGGACTCCTCTTACTAGAGCCTGCAGCACATATATGCTTTCTCCTGAACTTCCATAAATATTTTGCTGTGCTGAATTGTGTGGCCAAGTTATATAATGGCACAATAAAGCACAACTGCTCTCCCTGAAGCCATTACAGCCTATCTAACAGGCTCAGGAATCACCCAGCAGCCCACTTTGCATGGCACAGAGGAGGATTCTAAGGATGACAGCATCCAACAGCTTCTGCCAAGTACCCATGAGTCTGTGAGGTAGAAAAAAAAGGACACCTTAATTGCATCATTGACTTTGTCCTTGGCAGATGCTGCTCTTTCTGCCTTGTGTGGGTATCTACAATTGGTATTGTTTCCAGATCCTTGTCAAGAGCTGAGTTCAGATTTGCTCAGGAGTTGCCTGTGTGCATGAAAAAGCGTGAACTTTCCACTTCCCTGTGTGTTGCATTTACTCATGTCACATTAGATATACAGATAGTAGGACAGACAGAAAGTCTTAATGCCTCTGCAAAAACAGTAAAAGGTGACCAAAAGAATGAGGACACCACATCCACAGAAGCACAGTTTTCCATACTGAACAAAAAACCAGATGCTATTTTCTCTCAGCTTTGTAATTATTCAGTACTGCAAAGATGCTCTTAACATTTCCCACTTGGTATCATATTTAATACTTTTCATGCTATCTGGAAGATTCTTTGATATCAATAATTTGTTTTTTATGGGGTGAGCAAGTTTTAAATGCATGAAATGTCCTGGGGAAGCTGGACTTTATTCCTTCCTTTCATTTTGCGTGACACCACACAACTGGTACTTCTCTCAGCAGCCCAGAGTGGTGAAGGTGCTTGTTTTAGCTCAAAGGGCTGTGATTGAGAAAGCCTCTCTTGTGCTGCAATGTGCCCCTCCTACTCATCAAGTGATTTCCAGATCAAATGGAGAACTCTCAGACTTGGAATGGGCACAGCACCACAGTGACACTCCAGCACTGAAGCCCTTCCTCCCCCCCACATAACCATGTTGAGAACAGCAGCCATAGCACCAGGGAGCTGAAACAATGTGGGACTCTCACTCTGCATCATTAAATGCTATTTTGCTAAATTAAAGGCCACAAGTAAGTCATATTGTATCCATAAGCACATGCATGCCACAGGCCTTTCCCCTTTCCCTCAGCTGTGGATCATGCAAAATCCCATGGAAGACATATTTCAACTTTTGGGTTGGGTGGTTTTTTGGAGTTTTTTTGGTGAGAGCAGGACTTTCTACCCCTCAGTGGACATAGCACTCAAACCACACTGCCAAATATTATATGATGTCCTTTCCAGAGTTAATTTTTAATTTCCTGACTCCACTGCATGAGAAATTTTCAAATTGTCTTGGCGGTCACTTAGAGGTATGTGCAGACCTAATTGCAGGAGCAAATGCAGTGTCAGCCCAAATGCAAACCTCCAGACTGAGTGAGGAATTTCTGCAGAATTAGTTCCTTGGTTGAATTAAGTTCCAGAGAGACCCACAGCCCAAGGATCAACTGCAAACGTAACGCAAAAGGTGAGAGCCTTTCTCGCCCCAGCCTGCAGCCAGGGGAGGCAGGTGTTTTCAATGTGTCACTCAAAAACCTGGTGATTTTCTATTTTCATGTTTTAATGCCCCAATTCGTAACCCCCAGATGTTGTGCATGGCTATAAATCTTGGCACCCTCTCCTCTGCGAAAGAGTTTCTCCTCGTATTCAATTTTCTTTGCTTTACCTTAAGTCACCCTAATCACGCTGACATCTACTATCGATGATTATATTAGCCCTAAAAGATCCTTAAATAAATGAAAAGGACTGACTTCCACTCCTAAAGTTCTGCTTCCAATTTTCTAAAGGAAATTAAATAATGTATAAATCAAATGCTGGGCGCAGGCCCAGGCAGCTGAACATCGCTTTGTCCTTTCAAAGTGAAGACGAAGTGTCTGCTATGAAAGGGACAAGCCAAGAGAAATAAAGCTTAACCTCAGCTCCATGTGAAAGTGATTTGGGATAATCGGGGGAATCTGCAAAGAGGTTAAAACGGGGACCACATACTAACAGGGGAACTTCACACAATGATCAAAAATGTATCAAGAGCTGACCTTCACCTGGAGGAGCTGCACAGCTCTGACAGCTTTGTTACATTGGAGCAGAGTGCGAAGGGCAGGAGAAAGAAGAGATGAGCAGGAAGTCAAAAATCTATTTATGGCTGCCATTTGTCATGTCTTGGTAATCTTATCAGGGTGAGTTTTTTTCAGTTTTGCAAGATTTATAACTAAGTACTGCCTGACAACCTTGCAGTAAGTGTGCACACTACTTCCCAGTTCTCCTTTAGCTAGTACACACTACCTAGATTATTAAAGCAACCACCAAGGGACTTCCAAATTTATGTACTATTGATGGACTGCTGATCCTTCTCTTTAACACAGTATATATATCTAGGAGGGGAAAAAATCAGTAAAATGTGCTAGATTTCTTCCTGGTATTATTTTCTGAGCAAGCAATTGCTTTAATTGCCACAAGGCATCTCTTAGAACTATTGGGGAAGATGTACTTTGTAATATGATTTCTCGATTAAAAGAAGATCCTATTCAAGTCTATACTGCTTCAACACGAGTTCACACTGACATTTTTGCACACAGAAGGGTGGGTTTGAAATCTCTGATCAGCACTAAAATTCATGGTTAGGGTCAGCTTAGCCCTATTCACATAAACCAAACTTTGGTGGAGAGAAAAAGATGTGACATGCAGCTGTCGGTGCCCCAACTATGTACACTCGTATTTCCAAAATATTCCTCTTCTCATCTTTACAAAGTACAGAATATTTCAGATGTGATGCACATGGCCCTTAAGTTCAGATGCTGGAGAAGTCTCATCTTTACACTTTCTTGAGAAACCTGCAAAATTGTTTTCAGAACTGTCACTTAGCAGTTGTTTGGTCTGTCACCACACTAACTGAGCAGCTGGCAAAGCAGTGACAGCCATGTAACACTTACATGTGAATATGAATTTAACACACTTCCTGCTTAGCTGTTGCAAACCTTTCAGGGAATGCCTCACTGTTTAAAATAAACCCGCAAAACATAAAACCACAAACAAAATCCCTATAAATTTATTTCCCTTTTAAAAAGAAGAGTCTGTATACACACTCTTTTATTGTAGAATTGAAGTACACAATGAGTGCAACTGCCATTTAATGGGATACAAATTCATCTAAACATCAAGCATCCTTGATTCAGAAGAACCAACAGGTTTGCTGGGTTCACAGACTTGTAATTTACTGACAGGTATCCATGTCTTTCACAAAAGCTATAAAATATTATAGCTTCAGGAATGTTATTACCTTAAAAGAGGCAATTCAGCCAACCTGTGAGCTGGGAGATTGTCCCATCCATCTCCCTGTCCTCTGACAGACCCCCTGAAAATGAAGCACCAGGCCAGGCTACAGCTACGTTTGAAAAAGCAAAGCAAGCAGTGGAACTGAGGGGGATTTCATGGCACCACAGGGATTCACACAAACACTGCCAGAATAAATTCCTCTGTCAGACCTCCAAGGTTCGCATCACTTTGTCTCCGCAGGTTCCCAAATATCAATAGCAAGAAGAAAAAAAAACAAACCATAAAGAAGGATGGGAAGAAGTAGGAAGTTTTCACAGAGTGTGGTTGTTTGCCATCCTTGGATTTAAACAAAACCAGGCGCACAGTGTGTTACTCACACATGAAAAGAGGAGAGCCAAGAAGGGAAGGAGAAGCTTCTCTCTTTTCCTCTCCCCTTGTTTCAAGAAAGCATCCCTGAAAGCACACAGGCATCTGTTTTGGGTTCCTCTGACGTCAGCAAACACCACTGAAGTAAAGCACATGCTTAAATATGCTCCAAACCCCTTATCTGCTTTTAATAATTGGAAGCTAAATGGAAGCTATAAGTCATTGAGCAGAACAAGAACCATGAACAAACAAGATCTTTTTTGCCTTTATGGTGATGGTACTTAGTGGCTCTGCAAAACTTTGGGCTCAGTAATGTCCACTATCAGAATTAGATACGGATTTTAATGCAGGATTCAATCAAATTACAAATGCTAAAATTCATGCTCTGGTCACAGAAAGAAGTTGTGATTAATGACAGTGTGTCACGTTCCTTTGGTGCTTCATATTTCTACCTATTTCTTATATATTGGTGTCTCCAGTAAAAGGAAAATAGGAAGAAACTCTGGTATACAAGACTACTCATCCCTGCCAGGTCACTTTGCTGTGGTCAGCAGCTCAGGCAGTGTGTGGCTGATCTTGGAGAGGGATAAGAAATGTGGGAGAGGAGTATGAAATATGGTCTTTTCCACCAGACTATGTGAAACATCACCTGCCAAGGATCCCGGCAGAGTTAGGCAAAAGTCACTCCTAACAGGAGTCAGCCACCTGACAATCCCTGAGAGGGACTGAATGTAGGATTACAGTCTTGGCTCTGTCATAAATTTAATTTGTCACCAGCTAGCAAGCTCTGCTGATACTGGTATGAGCTTCCTTCCTCAGGTCATTCATGTCCCAAGCCTCATGGACCATCAGCAGTGGAGGGGTTACAGCAGCCACTGCGGTACCTGGCATGGCAGGGACTGGTTCCAGGGACTGCCATGGGAGTTACTGCAGTGGGATCTAATTCCTCTGTAACAGGCAGGATCAAGTCCTACATTAGTGATTCCCAGATTTCATTAAGTTTATTCATCCTTAGGCCAATTTACCTGCTGGCATAACTCCCCTGGGGATTGTGCCAGCAAAGACTTTGGCCTAATAATTTCAGATTAATTTCTGTATCATCATCTTCATGTGGCTTTGGGAAGACTATTTGTATATCCTGCTACAGACCTTGTGGAAGCAAACACTAATTATGAAGGAAAATTTTTGATTCCACAACTACTCTTCCAAAATTAAAAAAGTAGTCTAGACCATGGACAGGAATTCCAGATGGAAATATGTTTAACAAATATGGAAAGGTAATACTTTCCTGTATATTACTGCTTTGTGAGTTATTAACACCTAAATAGTCTCCATGGTCAGAAGTGTATTAATGAGCTGGAAGACAAAGTGATATAATCAGGAGGGATCAGCAGTAATTTCTCCTGCAGAAGATTTACATGCAGCAGCCATGTGTGTTTGTTTATGATCTCTGCATCTGGTGATGAGCTCTTGACACGATGGAAAGCTGCGGTGGAATAATGCACCCTGTTCCTCTCACGCACTAATTAATGCTCTATTTAATCTGGGAAAAGGCACTTTAAAAATAAACACTCATTTCCAGCAGACCATAAAGGATAAGTAACAACTGAATCACACCTCACAGGCCTAAAAACTGATGTGTAGCAACCCCTCAAGCACTAAAAAAGTTAAGTTTTAACTCCCAGAGTACCACAGGAAGAGTCTGTGCACACACCAATCTCTCCAGCACTAGAAACATACACTAACAGACCCTAGATACCCACAGAGACAATCAAAGCCAGAGTTGATAATATGGAGGAATGACAAAAAACAGTAAGGGATGGCAGAGCTAAAATACTCCCCATCACATGTTAAACTATGTTTTGTGTTCACAAGATACCTATGGTAATGCTGCTGACCATCACCTCATCCACCTCATTCTGACAGCTGATAACATGAGCAATAAATCACAATTCCCACAATGACAGGAAAGGCAGCCATTGCAAAGATGGTTAGATCTTGTATTCCTACGGAAAAAAAAAAGGCCTGGGAGATGGTGTCCAGCCCGTCCTCTGCCTGCAGGGCTGGCTGCTGAGGGGGGAATGCAGTGGGGGCTCAGCATCCTCAGCTGCCACTGGAGTCATTCCATTGCTTTTAGTCACTTCACCAAGGCCTTGTCTCCACAGGATGTTAGGCTGGAACAGCTACTGCATTTATATTCACACCCTATCTCATTCCAGGATAACTTCTTCACACTGACATGCCCTCAGAAGTACAAGAGCATTCGTCTGTGGCTGCATTTAGCCCTAGGCTGGAGTCTCACAAGGTAACAGAGAATAGAGATTTGGCTTTATCTTACAAACTGTGCTAATATATCTCACCACCCTTTGGATTGGAGCCAACTTCTTCTCTCTAATCTCCCAATCATTTCCCACAGAAAACTTGTACTTTCTTTAGCCCATGAAAGAAGACAAAAATCAGGAAAATCAGAGGGATTGCAGAGCACAGAAAGCTTATATGAGCTGTATCCAAGAGAAAATTTCCCAGCCTGAGATACCAGAGCTATGAAATGCCCCCTTTTCAGTTACAGAAATTGCTTTGGTGGCTAAAAGAAAGCCTGTTTAGTCTACAAGTATGGAGGAACACTTCAGAGACTTGGGATGGCTTTAAAGGTAAATCAGGTAAAACAAAAACAGGTAAAACAGATAAACACAGAGCCAATGTATGAGTAGAGATTGAAACTTTTCATGTGTATTGAAGCGGCAGTGTGAAAACAGGTGTGACTTTATAAGTCTTTTGCTAAGAAAACTGTGTTTTCTTATAAAACTTTTGCTAAGAAAACAGTGTTTTCACAGTGTGACTGTGAAAACAGTCCTGCCAGGCACAACTCCTACCCTCCCACTCACACATCCAATGTACAGAGTTTGCAACTCAGGACTTCTTGTGTGCTCTTCAGCTGCAATAAAAACGGGGATTTTTGCAGTGCTTACAGCTCAGACCCTCACACACACCCACTGAGACCACCTGACATATCCCTGCCTCCCCTGTTCAGATTTCCCAAAGCAAGCAGAGAGGACCAAGGGGGAATCACATCTGACATGAATGGTGAGTTGTCAAAATGGAACCAGCAATACCCTAAAACTAGTTTGGTTTCAGGAAAAGAATGTGTAGGCCGCAGGCTGCAGATGTGTGCCAGGCTCTGCCACAGCAGTAAGTGCTGGTGAGCAAATTGCAAGTCATTTATAGAGGTGGCCAGTCCACTCTGCACTTCCACCAAGGCTTTTCTGATGAAAAAACAATGGTTTTTTATCAGTGCCTGAATCTGCATGGGTTCCTAGGTCTGCAGAGCATCTTTGTTCTGCTTAGACTTGCTTTTTTTTTTTTTTTTTTTTTTTTTTTTCAGAGACAAAACAAGGCAGGGCTTCAAACCATGGAGGGTTTTAATGCTGCAGAATCCCCACGTACCCACTTCCTCTCTTTCCTCAGCTCTTCTC
Organism: Urocynchramus pylzowi; assembly: GCA_013397555.1. Taxonomy (NCBI): domain Eukaryota; kingdom Metazoa; phylum Chordata; class Aves; order Passeriformes; family Fringillidae; genus Urocynchramus; species Urocynchramus pylzowi. The sequence continues at coordinate 865,167 of VZRH01000242.1, read as the reverse complement.
TATCTGATTTACTGTTTACTTACAGACCATATGGGAAACATGTCGGGAAAGCACGCATCCGGGTTCACATTCACAATAAATACTTTTTATGACTATTCCCATGACCTGCAGCAACAGACTAGATTAGTTGCCCACAACTATGTATAATCACACAATCATTTAAATACATTTTCAAAACAGAATATGTTCTGAGATACAGATCTACTAAATATTCCTCTTCCTAAAACCTATTTCCTGCAACTTTACCATTTCCACCTGAGACAGAAAGTCTTATCTTTCAACTGTGGAGTCAATATAAACAGAAGAACATGAACACCTGGGTCCATGTAAAAGGGCAGCCAGCAAATTATCAGTCTGGGCTGCTCAGTTTTCTTAGCAAAAGAATTATAAAGTGAAACAGCAAAAGAGCTGAAAGTAGATGTTGATGCTGAAGTGTATCTATCAAAATGCGAAAAAAACCCTCCTTTTTTATTCACTGTTTCATAAAACCAAACTTCCTCTAATTTCAAGCTCATCCAAAAGCAGTATTGCAGAAGCATTCTATTCTGCTGAATAGAGTGTAGAATATTTCTCATGCAGAATATATTATTTAATCCAAAGCCAAATAAACAAAGGGTCAAATTCAACCTCACCCATTCCATTTAGCAACAAAATTGAAAGGAAATCTTGAAAAAATCATTTTGAATTGAAATATTTAAAATATTTTCAAGGTGAAACATTCCGAATTCTGGTTCTAATGTAAAAAGCTAAGTCAATGATACAGAACAAAAGAAATTCTTGAATATAGTGTTTCTGAATAATTTATCAGAAGGAAGTCTAAAGCAAAATTCGTAAAAGTAAAATTAATATCTACATTTTTCCCATGTAAGTAATCAGATAGCTATGTCCTGTACCACTTAATCTTATTCAGGATTTAATTTTTTTTTTCATTTCCAATCAATCTGTGGGTTTAAGAAAAATCTGCTGTGTCCCTTTTGCTTTGGGAAATGGTTCTGATAGTCTTTTAACTCGCAACTAGCAGGATTGAAGAATGCTTGTAGCTCTCCCCCACCTCCTCTCCCTGAGGAAGCTGGCAAGTTCATCTGCTGCAGGATACCTGGAGAACACCACCTCAGCCAAGCTGACTTATTGCATCATGTTCCAATACTTAACCAGAACACATGGAAATATTCCTTTTGTTAAATGCATAAAGATTAAAAAAATAGAGATTTCACAAGGTAACTTGGCTTTTTAGAGCTCTATGATTTTATGAAATGGAGGTTGGGTGCTGTTTCTCCAGGCAGATGTCAGGATGCTGTTGTAACTCTCTAAAAATGAAAAAGGGGTTTGTTTTCCTTCTTTTTAAGGAATGCTTTACCCACAGGTTTTTGAGATGAAGTGCAGAGCACTGTAAAGTGTTTCCATCTCACTGCAACATTGGCGTTGGCGTTCAGCAAAGCACTGAGCAAGGGCTCAGCTGGAAGTACCTGAGTGAGGCTCTGCTGTCAGAGAAGGACCCTGCAGGAGGAGGGCCCTGGTGAAGCACCTGGGAGCAGCTTTCCCAGGAAAGCCGAGCACTCGCTGTCAGGCACGCGCCAGCCCCGGTACTGACCCCGCTTTGCAGAGTCAGGCTGCTCCTGGAACAGCCAGCCATCCATCTCTGCCGGCCTCCTCCGCCAGCTCCACTCCAGCTCGGAAAACGTCAGATCTGGAAAATGGTTTAAAACTGCACATTTCCGTTCAAAGGGCCCTCTTGTTGTTCTGCTTGTTTAGGGGCAGGAGCAGGAAGGGTCATTACATGGTGGAAAAGCAAAAAAACCACATTTTCATGGGCAATTGCTATATTAATATGTATCACTTTACATACACAGTACATCTACATATGGAACCTATTATTACTGAGGAAATGTTTTTTTAATGAGGAAGACTTAACAATACTTAAGAGAGAAAATGTTCAAACCAATGTTAATTTGCAGCAGAAGTAACAAAATATTTTAATAAAAAACAGTAACAAGAACTGGCCTTCCTATCCAGGATCAGCCCACTCATATGTTCACACCTTGAGAATAGAAATCAACTTCCATGGCTTTTCCAACCTTTGCAAACCTTCTAAAATTGCAATCTAAACTCTGACTCAAGGACTTTTAAGAGTGAGACCTGCTTCAGCTCTACACAGAGACAGAGATAGCTCATTATATTTCTCTTTTCCAGCTCCATGGAAGCATTTTTCCCCCCTCCACTTCTTTTTACCAAGCCTGTGCCTGCCTTCCCTTTCTAGCCCCCAAACTCATCCAAAAATAAAGGAAAAAGGATTTTTAGGTAATTCAATCACTTCTGTATAAATGTAGCTAAATATATTCTCAATTGCTGAGCACTGTTTCCTTTCCCTCTCCCTGTATGCTGGGATTAATTAAGCTTTCCTTAAATGTTGCATATGAATTAAGAAGAAACAAACAGCCAAAAACCCCTCAGTATTTTCAAAGGAAAAAAAATCTGGTGCTAAAAAGTCCTGGCAGGCTAAATAGTAGTATAATAAAACTGCTGGATTTCAGTTGGTAAAAATAAAGCGACTAAAAGCTCTCTGTTTGAAAAATAAGAGACATTCAAGAAAGACTGCTCCTGTAGGAAACAGTCACTTTCTTTCAAGAATCATCTCAAACCCGAGGATGAATTATTAGTACCAACTATAAACCTCAAAATAGACTCTTCCTGTTATCATAATGCAAATATTAATGTGTATTTGCTATTCCTGCTAAATGTTATCAGTGTTGTTCCAACTCACAGGGAACAACCTGTTCCGTGCAGATCCTGACTGGGCTAGGACTGGACTTGGTTTATCATTTTAACACCAGGACCATTGTTTTGTTCACCTTGGGAAACCACAGCAGGAGCAATGATCACAAGGGAATCCTGCACGGGTCTCTGCACTGGTTCTGCTGGGAAAGCCTGGAGAGCTCCAGGGCTGCCAGATGAGCAAAGCAGCTCCTATGGTCCAGGGAGTCATCACTGGTCATGGCTCCCACCACCAAACTGATCCCCTAATTTACTTTATTTAGTTAGCTTTGAGCCCCTTTTTAATAGGCTGAATGACTTATGCTGTACAGTACAGGTTCAGAATGGCACTGAAACCAGCACCAGCCGTTCCCAAGTGGCTTGATGCAACCTCCTGGGAACACCCCTCAGGAAACAGGTCCCAGAACAAATGGGCAGCCACAAAACACATCATCTGTAATAAAGCCCTACAGGTATTTCGAGTGTAGCTCCTCATTTTGAATCTGCACACAGCAAAACCAGTCCTACTTCGTATATGGCAAGCAATAAGGTGAACTGTCATTTGTTCTGCCCCTCTGGTTGCACACAGACACCACTGAACACAACACTGAATGTCAAGTCTTATGTAACAACAGATGTCAAATTATAAATGTCAGGCATCATTTCAGGCTTTGAAATACAGTTTACTTATTACCAAATACAACGTGTCAAGTGATTTATCAAATCCCTAAGAAAGAAGAAACCAATGAGACAATCCAGCAATCCATCCTATCTCCCAGCAAGTCCAGGACTGTCTCCAATCAAATGTATACTGGAAGAAGAGAGATTTATTACCACAGTTTCTTAATGCTATGTTTTATATTTAGCACATGTTCCTATCATGCTCCACATGGCACTTTCACCCAGCACAACAAGCCCACCTGGATTTCCACCACCTGCCCAACTTAGTGGGTCACTCATTGCCTGCACATCTCTGATGCTGTGTCTCTGTGGCAAACTTTTAGAGATTAAGCTACTATCGAAAAAATTTTGGCAATAATCTCTTTTCCTGCTCCAAAACCACATAAGAGTGGCAGAGTTGTTCTTAAAGGTGAGGCTGTTCTTTCACATGCTGATACTAATGTTGAGGACACACTGAGTTTTTCAAAGTGCTGATTAAAAGGAGAGGGATTTCTCTGGCTAGTGCTCCTCACAAACACATGCCTCTCATCAAAAATCTGTAAAAAGCAATACTAAAAAGACCTGGAAATATTTGGAATGGCTTAGTCTGGGACTAAGTGACACTGAAAACACACCTTTACTTTGATGCCATTAAAATGCAAGGGGTTTTCTTGGATATGGAAAAATCCTTTTACTAGCAAAAAAAAAATAAAATTCTGGAATGGAGTGAGTTGAAAGGGATCTTAAAGATTGTCTTGTCCTAATGCCCCTGTCATGGGCAGGGACACTTTTTACCAGACCAGCTTGCTCAGAGCCCAGTCCAATCTTGCCTTGAACACTTCCAGGGATGAAGCATCCAGAACTTCTCTGGGCAACTGGTGCCAGGGCCTCACCACCCTCTTCTTCCATATGCCTAATATAAACCTTACAAGTTATTTATGAAGTCCTTTGCACATACAGAACTGAAGGAAGCCAACTGCTTTAATTCACATCTAGTACCCAGGTAATGAAAATATTTTTGTTTGAAATGCCTGCAAAAAGTAGTACATCTCCAAGATGAATTTCTGAAAATACTTAATATTCAAGAAATAATTAAATGTATGATAGAAGCTCCTCCACGGCTGCATAAGAAAGGAGACACACACACATTATACATATATATATATATAAACATTTATACATTTGTAAAGAAAGGGTAAAACTAGTAGGACACAAATCTCAGATGAACAGCACCTGAGTGATAATACTACAAATTAATTTCTAAAAAGTCTCTAACAAAAGTTGAAATCTTTTTCCATCACATGAGAGATGTTTTGGCTGTAGTTATACATCATCCTGAGTAAACTGGCTGAACTGCAAACCAGAACACTATGTGAGACCAGTGAAAGGAATGAAAAATACTTCTGCCCGGGCCAGACATTTATCAATATAAAATAGCCACTTTTGCCATTGTTTGAAGTAAGGGAAGCAATTAAAGTGCACAAAACCATTTTGATACCAGCACCCTATTTCCTGCACATGTTGGTAACCCAGGGGGCTCCCCCTCCCTCCTTCGGTGCTGTTCATTAACTCTCCACAATAAACACCATCCTCCCATACCACACGTTTGAGAGCACTCCGAAACTGGGAGATTGGGCAACAGCACTGCTCTATGCAAAACCGGCCAAGTCCAGTCAGGAAACAGATTAATTTGAAAGCCTTAATTAATGACTGAACGTTTATACAGCCAAGATTTATGAGTTACAAGGAAGTAAGTCCAAAACATAACACTCCCTCCCGCATGCAAGCTCTCTCTTTAATGGTAAACAACTAGCCTAGGGTAAGATACTGTCTCAGTGCTCCAGTTCCCTTTCTTATTCCAACTTCCAAGCACTGACAGAAGACAAATTAATTTCCAACGTCTTTTTTTCTTTTTTTCCTGCTCCTCTATAAATATTGTTACTAACAAACATAGTTTAATGAAAACAAACTATACATTATATTAATAAATAAACCAATTTTATTTTTTTTTCAGCTCATGGGTGCAAGGACAGTATATAACAAAGAAGAAGAAAAAACAGAATCCTTTTTCTATGGGTAAGTTCATGAAATTTATTTTCTTGTGAAGAAAATCATAAAGAAGAAGAGAAAGGTGTTTATACATATAACCATATGCAAAAAAAATCTCCTAAAATCCCCCCAATTCCCAGGTTTGTCAGCTTAGTTCACAAATACTTTTGCAACTTTAGTAGTGACAAATGTTAGAAATGAAGAGCAAGTTTTCAGTTTTTAACATTTTGACTATATTCCATATTCCACTTCTGAGAGCTGACATCTCATTATGATGAGCACTTGCTATTTGAATATTAAAACAAGACTGCCAGCAACACTTCTTTGGAAGTCCTCAGGCCTTAAACTAGAAAAGTCAAAATCAAGCAAAGTTTTGTTCTCTCTTGTTTACACTAAACCGCTGCACTCATTTTTTTGCCTTGCAAATTCTGTGACGCTAACAAAGGAGTGCAGTTTGGTTCCCTGCCCCTTGGTTTATATAACACAGAAATACCCAGCAATGACCACAGAAACTGCAAGATCCCATGAAATGAGGAGCCTGTGATGAGCCCTCCTGCCATACTTCGCCCCTCTCTCCAGGTACACAGCCACCACCGCCACTTGCACAGGTAACCAGAAATACAAGTGGCACGTGGCTCTTGGGTTTGGGGTGGGTGTTTTCTGCTTGCCTGTGGCAGTGAAGAACACTCAAGCCCCTGTCCTTGCCTGTCAAGGGGAAAATCCCCAACAATCCGTCCTGCTGGCTCCTGCTCTTTGGTCCCTCATCCCCGGCTGATCAACAAAACCCATGTGGTGCAAGGGAAATCAGCTGCTGACAAGACTGAACAAAAAAGTTCTCCTTATAGACTCACAAATACTCGCAAACACACAGAGTCTGAGCTATGAGCTGGCTACAATTTTTTTTTAACCCCTCTCCATCGGTTTATCATTGAATGAGAGCTCAGTGGGAGCAGTTCTGGAAAAAGACAAAGTTGGTATATCCCAGTAAAAAGCAGGCAAGAGGACAAAACAGAGGATAAATTGCTGCTCAACAGTGTGTTTCACTGTGCAATGTTAATGTAATAGTAATTTTCTAGTTTTATCACAAATTCACTTTGTTTGCTAGGAAATTAAGTAACAAACACTACGTCTGTAAGACTTCAATTACTTTGAGAAAATAACTCCCACCCCCAACTTCCCAAAATAAGAAAATAAACCATCAAACAAAACCCAAAGCAGCTCTTTTAAACTGGACAAAACGCTCTTGGTTCTCCTTCCCTGACAATGGGGATGTCAAGAGCAATTAGCACTTGCAGTCATCTTGAGGTTTGCTCTGTTTTCTCCCACTGCAAGTGGTCAGGCCAGATCCGATGGCTCCCTTCTATACACGCAATGCCATGGACAAATTACAGAAGACTAGGACCTGAAAGGCTTTTTTCCTACCCAGCTATCCTTGACATTTTCATTACTCAAAGACAGGAAACAAAAAGCCTAAGCTGAGAAGTAGGTGATAGTTTGAAAAAAGTTTAATTAAAAAGTAAAACACCATGGAATTGCTTCTAACATAGCTAATAATTTGCTGCAGAGTTGTTATTGTGCTGCTTCCATCTGCCAATAACCTTTTAATCCCTTTGCCAAAGGCAATCCAAAGCTTTTCCATATGTATGTAAGGGTAACCATAAAAGATAACTTGGAAATAACAACTTCCAACTTCTGCTACGCAAAAATCTGAGCTAAAGCAGTGCCCATCAAGCTACTGCTTGTGCCCATCAGCTTTCCAGCAGGGCTCTGGAAAACAGAAGTTACATGGCAAGAACAAAAACTGCCCTGTTTGACAATGTAGGTTTGGCTGCAAGATTCCCTGTTCCCACATTCAGCATCAGTGACTATCTTAATTACCAAAAACTTGTCAAAAGGTTTCAGAATTAACATTGAGAAGCTTAATCTCACCAAAAAGCCACCAGCTCCAACAATGCCATTGCTAAAGTTTGTGGATAAAAAAAAAAAAAAAGGAACAAAAGCAGACATTTCAACTATTCTATCCCAAAAAAATCTCACTTAGAAAAAAAATTGCACATAATCAAAATCTCTTTGAAAGGAATATACCAGAGTGCATTTTCAAACTCGAGTAACTTCATGGGATGACAAGTGCATAGGCCTGTGCCTTACACACACTGTTAGGGACAGGAAGCATCAAAGCAAATCACAGTCAAAAGGATAAGGAAGAAACCAAAAAACTCTCCCACTCCAAATGTTTTGTCAATTATGATCACTCCTCAGAAAATAAACTCAAAAATCACTTTACACACATGAAATATCATTTCTATCATGGGAGAAAGCAATGGAAGCTGAACAGTTGGTGCATGTACTGCACAATGGTAGTTTTACTACCAAGAGCATTTAAGCTTGAAATTAGGTAAGTTTATTGTTCAAGAAATTCACAGCCTATTGTGATTTGGTTTTATTAGATATTATTATTCATTATTAGGTTCCAAATTTTTGCAACAGAAACAATGAATTTTTGCAGATGACTGCCAAAAGCAAACATCCTATTTTCCCTCCACAGATACCAATATATGTTCAAACATTTTAATTCACACACACAGCCCCAGCTCTCCAATCTTTGCAGTTCAGTGAAGTGTAAACAGTCAGTGTTGCCATTAAAATAACATGTTCTTCATTCACAGCAACAATAGCCAGGTAGATTAACAGGCTTTTACACCTGGGCCCTATTATTCCTCTGCCATTCATTAACATTTTTTCTACCATGACAGCAATTGAACTGGCACAGTTCCAGAAACACAAGTAGGTCAGCACAAGGTGTTCCTCTGGATGCTTTCATCTGGTATAAACATCCTGAATTAGCCTTCAGGTACTACATCTAAATATTCCTAGTGCTAATTAAGATCACAATCAGAACTATTTCAGATCTCACTGACCAAGTACAGCCCATGGTCTCGGAGGGTTGATTCTATTAAGGATGGAAGGTAATTTCACTGCAAAAGTGAGGAGCCTTCTGCAGCTCTCCTGGCCAAGCTGATGCTGGACATCATGCCTTGGTGCTACCTCCTTGAAATCACAGAATCACGTTATGGCCTGGGTTGAAAGAGATTCTAAAGATCACCTCTTTCCAACCCCCCTGCCATGGGCAGAGACACCTTCCACTAGACCAGGTTGCTCAGAGCTCCAACCAGGCTGGCCTTGGACATTTCCAGGGATAGGGCAGCCACAGCTTCCCTGGGCAAGCTGTGCCAGGGCCTCACCACCCTCAGAGGGAACAATTTCTTCATAATAATCTAATCTAAATTTATTTTCTTTCAGTTTGAAGCCATTCCCCCTAGTTCTGTCACTACAAGCCCCTGCAAACAGTCCTTCTCCCTTCTTGCATGGTCCCTTCAAGTACTGTAAGGCCACAATTAGGTAACCCCAAAGCTTTCTCTTCTCCAGGCTCAACAATCCCAATTCCCTCAGCTTTTCCTCACAGGAAAGGTGCTCCATCCCTCTAATTAACTTGGTGGCCCTCCTGTTAATGCAGCATATCCAGGGGGAAAATGAATATAAATGTAAAGAAAGAGAAATTGAACACTGAGGATGGACAGATAGACATTGAATACTATTAAAATTAATCACAATAGGCACATAAGCAAGTCAGATACTGGCTAATCTTAAGGGTATGAGAAATAGCAATGAATATGTAAGAATATTTACTTTCCCCACCCACCTCAGTTTATGAAAAAAGTGGATACAAATCAATGAAACAAGAAAACTTCAGCCATACCTTTTACTAATGTACTAAGACATACTCAGTATTTACAGCAACTTGTGTATGCTGAGAGGATCTGGCCCTGAAGTTGTCATGTAAGAGCAGAGGACCAGGAATAAGTTTTCTCTGAACAGCAATAACTTTTTGGGGACTTTCTCCAATTTATACGCCTTGTCTTATACTTTAGGACTAGAGTTGAGAAAAACTCCAAACAGCAAGTTCACTTCTAACCACATACCCCATGACACATCATAACTTACGAGATCAAGTGCCAGCACTACAGGTTTGAATCAGAAAAACAGGTCAATGTGAGGAAAAACACACATTTTATTTTTTCTTTTCCTTATTTTTTTAACATAAAAGCCAATTCTTCAGCTCTGCGCTGATATAAGCATTTGTATTACACCAATGAAAGTACTTCAAAAGGCAGAAATACGCCAACATATTCAATTCCTTCCTGATCACTGCAAATGCAATTTTCACTCTGAACTTTACATACCCTCACTTGTGATCACTGCTATACTAAGAGCGTGTGCTTTAAGACGTTGAAGAATAATCCCTGCTGTCTGATTAAAAAAAAAAATTAAATTAAAAGTTGCTAGAAATAACTCACAGGCAAAAAATAAAACTCAAAGAAAACAATAGCAGTAGGCTAAAGAGACATATTTTTTCCTTCAGGAATGAATTCCCATCTGCTTTTAAAGAGCAACATGTTTTTCCACTGCTGGGAATTACAGCCAAGCCCAGGACAATAAAGCAGCAAAGCCAGAGGCAAGAGCAGAGGGCAAGTGAAGCTGGCTGACAGAGGCTGGGCCTAGGTCCCTCTTTTATAAGCCTGTGTGACAGTGGCAGCTCAGCAGTGCCCTGCTGTGCTGGCAGCATGCACCCCTCTGCCACCCTCAGCAACTGGGAGCTCCTGGTTACTCTGCCATGGGTGAGGTTGTGGGACAATGGGAAGGAGAAGACAGGGAAAAGAGGCAAACAGCACAGTTGGTGCTACTGGCAAAGCCAGGCATCATCCCTGGCCTCAGCTGGTTTGGTGAAACTACAGCTGGTTTGTGCAAGCTCAAGGGAAGGGAGCTTGCTCCTGACACAGGTGATGCTCCTACTGATGCTCTTTCTCCAGACACAACACAAAACAACCTTGCAAAAGCAAACATGAGAGTGCTCACTTACAGAACCTGGGTGGACTATACCTTCAAAATAGTTAATGAAGAAAAACATGTTGAAATCAGCTGTAAAGTTCCTGCACCTGAACTGTTTCGGCATTTGAAGAATCAAAATATCAGCTCTTTGGGCTTCATGGGGGGAAAAAAAAGTCAGGTTTGAGAAGCAAGTAAAATTTCATACCTCAGCACTGGCTGGTGCTCATTCAAATTCCCCCTGGCTTTTTTCCCCAAGTTCCTCTGAGGATCACTGTTCTTTGAGTTACTTAGGAAGCCATTTCAACTGTGTCCTCCTGAGCTGTTAATGCATCTGACCTTTTTGGAAACACTAATGTCCCTTCAGCCAGATGCATTAATTCTCCTCTGCTTGATTAAACTATTAGCAAATCATTATCTCACTGAAGGAGAAAATGTTCTTTCCCAGATGAGCTTGCCATGCATAAATTTCAGTGCCAGTACTCCCCTCTACACCAAAGCTTATGTTTGGCATAAATGTGCTGATTGCCAGCCGTGCTTTACACCTTCACTAGGCCAGAGCACACAGCACTTTATCAGGCCTCAGCTGAGGCATAACATGAAAATCCACCCACTCTGGCCAACCTCTCTGAAAAATGGGCAACAGGAACCAGATCTTTCTGACGTGACTGAAAAGAGCAGGGAGAGGCAGAATAATGCCCCCAAGTCCTGCTTTCAGCATTGCCACGCCAATGCCATTCCCAGACATCCCCAGGTGCTCACACTGCCCTCATTCCCAGTGTGCCCAAGCACATTCCGCACGTAGGAGCCTCCTGCGAGACCAGCAGCAGGCAAAATCCCATGGGAAGTCCTGTGTAGTTACTTATTTCCCTTCCGGTGATTCATCTCGTTTATCCCAAACACTAACATTTGGAAAACATTCCCAATGCCAGGTATTTCCTCACCTTCCAGACACCTGTGCCAAACACATCCTTAGCACTGATAAATGTGTGTAGGAAGGAGGTGATCCCATGCTACCCATATTGGATGAAGGCTGAGACTTTTCCTCATCCACCCACACAAAAATGTTCACTTTTCAATGAGTGATATAAATTAACAGATCCTCTGCACCATTCCAAGAGAAACATCAGAGGTTCATCTGAGGCCTTAATCTTGCTACATTTCAATTTGAAGGCATTCCTCACATTGAAAATCGCATTTCACTGTAATACTTCAGGCTACTATATAGGATTGAATCCACTGTCCTTTAAAAATGTTAAGCAGAAAGCCTTTTCCTTAAGTTTGGAAGATCTTTTCCTTCATGTACAGCTAGAGGTAAAGAAGATAACACACCATCTTTTGAAAGTCCATTTTTCCCCCTATATCTATACCCTCTCTCTCCTTTACTGTAGATGTTCTTTACAAAACAGACAAATCTTTCCCCAGTCTCTTAAAAGGGTCTTTACCCTCCCGTGAACCTCTGGTGGAATACATCCTCATTCCTTTTGTTCTTAGTATCTTCCTCTGTATGAAACAGAGGATTTTGGAGAGGTTTGGTTGTTTGGGGGTGTTTTTAATTAAAGTTACTAGATTAAATATGTCAATATCTGGTAAACAAGAACAAGCATGTTTTGGAATACATATTTTAAGAGTCAAAGACTTGAGTTGATTTCAGCTAGTTTGCTGCTGCACAAATCTTTTTGGCATCACATCTGCTCTTATTTGAGCCAGAGCAAACCTTCATCAGCTTGCTTTTCTTCCCTTTCATTTTCTGGGCTCCCATTGAGAGTTATTGCAAAGTGAGAAAGATATTTTTTACATTAACTGCTCCACTTCGATTCACAACCAGTGAAAGATTTACAGGTTCCAAGATTCCCGCTCTACTCTTGTGTCCTGTAAGCATGGAAACTGATAATACTATAGAAACCATGCCAGCCTTGGCTTTCACCATGACCTGCTTTCCACCAATTTAAAAGCAGTCAGTCCCCATTATCTCACTTTTATAAGCACGCTCATCTGAGGAATATTGTCATCATACCCAGATTATTTAATTTTTTATTACTTCCAACCAACTTTAAACTCAAAACAACTCAACACTTGATTTCAGTTTCTGCTTAAAACCTCCCTCTCTGCCTTTTAAATTGTAACAAAAACTTCATCTGACTGCGGCTCAGACAATAAAAGAACATCTCTCACTCTGCTGGGTTTGTTTTCCTTTTTATCACCTACTTTCTGGAACAAAATATCTCTCCAGTGGGGAAACACTCTCTCTTCATCCCTTGCTTGTCTAACCCCAAATTGAAAAATGGAGCACCTGAGTTTGTGGAAATCCCATCTTTCCTAAGGATAGCTGGCTGTGGCAGCACCATGAAAACAAGCAAATGAAATCCTAAGAACTCACACTGCTCGTACTTCAAAACATTGCTTTTAAATACTTCTGTGGGCAGATCTCTAATCATCCCTACTTCAGTGGGAAATGAAACAGACAAAACTTCTCAGCACGAAGTACACAGTGAAAATGCTCTAGGAAAAGCTGTGATCAAACTGAACAACCCCAGAGTACAGACATTCTAATTATGTAAAGCCATTAAAAAATTATCAGTTTTACAAAAGTTGGACCTCCTGCAATTTGGCCCAAAATAAAATGGAGTATCCCTGAAGAAGAGCCCAAGTACTGCTGCAGAGCACTACTTCAGAAAGGTTTGGAAATGAAGACTGCACTCAAATTTAAATATTTCCAGAAAGCAGGGGATTTCTTCTTCCTAAAAGTTAACTGTACAGATATTGCTCATCTAATGTCTTTTTTCTTATTAAACTTCACTGACACACAAGAGAAGGAAACTGTAATTCACCCTCATAAATTATCTTCCACCTTCCCTCACATGAAACAGTGGGAAGTAATCACCCTATTTTGCTATCTTGATGTATCTTTAAAGGCAGTCATTAAGAGAAACGTACATCCAGCAGGTGAACAGAGATAACTGGTCATAAGCGATGACAGGCAAAAATACACAAGTATCTGATCTGAAAAGGGGCCAAGTTGGAAGCCAGATGCACACTGAACTATCCGCTTCCCTGGCTGTTTATTCAGCTCATGTCAGGATGATTCAACGCATCTTTACACGCAGCTCCCTATTCATACAGCATCTTCTAGTCACAAAACCAGGCATTTTCCATTTCTTTCTCTGAACAAAGGCTAGAACAGTGGAATGGGAACTTGCCATTCAGCAGCGGAAACTATTTGTAAAGCTGGGAAGCTGGAGACACTGGGAAGAAAAGGCTTTAATGAAACTGGCCACTGTGTGTGCCAACTATCAAGACTTTATATATTCTTCCAAGGAACCCGGACTGAGGCTTTTTCTGTATTTACTCTTTACATCCCAGTTATTCTAATACTTTGCATGATGCAGAAGAACAAAATTCAGAAGAACAAAATTCGTGAGAAACGCCATATTAGAAACAGGCAGCTTTTCTTTTCCCCTGCAACCAGTCTGTAGCTGCACTCAGTGACCCATTAACTTATTTTTGGTTCTGTACAAAGCCAGCACCAAGACATTTGTGACTCATTATCAACCAGGCACTGGAATTCACCGCTAGCTTTTCAGCTGATCCAGATCCAAAGGAAATCCCCATATGCTTGGAATTTCTAAAATACAAGCACTACAGTTGTTGCCTGGTAAGGTGACAGTTGCCATATGCAACAGAGGAGATGTTTATATTTATGTTTTTGGAGGCTTGTAACTGAGCAGACAAATTTTCCCAAGTTGTGTCACTGTCCCCCAAATATAAACATAACACTGTTACAGGTCACTACTCCAAAACGTGGAAGCAGTAGAGCTGTGACAGTCTTCCAGACCAACACTTCAGCATGAAATCCTTTTTATTGTTGCCTCTTTTTTTCATTGTGAGAGCCCACATTCTGGGCAGAAAGATGTGCTACACAAACCAGCTCTGCTCACTACACAGTGTGCAATCATTCATTCATTCACAGAGTAGAGTCTGCCCTGTGCTGTGGAGGAGGAAAACTCTTATGGGTTTGGCTTTGGTGTCTGCTGTGACACAGCTTCCCAAAACGACCCCACGGCACACATAGCAGTGCCCACACCAGCCAGAAGTTATGAGTAGGCAGCACAGCACTTTACAGCCTACCAGCATCTGTGTGACAGCTAAATGAGGAGAAACCTGGCCTGGGAGCACCACCAGTCCTTTAAGAAGGGCCTTCAAGCAATCACACAAATCCTCCACTTGTCACACAAGACAAAAGTTTAGCTTATTTCCCTGCCCTTGTAAACAGCACACAGAAAGATGGGGAGCCAAGGCAAGCACACCACATTTTCCACTCTGCTATGGAAAAAGCAGAAGGTGACTATGTAATTAGATGGTGTGATAATGCAGACACTAGGGCTGGCTACAGCAAGGTGGAAATTCTGGTATTTCATACCTTTCAAGAGCTCAACTTGGCAACCTTATTAACATTCTTTGAATTTTTGAATTAATATAATTACTCTTAATTAATTAAAATGAGGAAAGAATGAAATATCCTTTCATGAGACACTGACATGAATAATATTCAGAGAACAGAATAGTGACCACTAATGTACTGATACTTATTATAACTGCCAGGCAGCAGCATCTGAGAAAGTTTCTCCTTCTGCCTAGGACACAAAATAATTGTCTGACATCCACTGTCAGAAGCTAAGAAATAGCAATGAGCTATAACAGTAAGTGCTGCTGTGAAGTCTTGATTATATGGAATAGGAAAATACAAGCTTCAAAGCAACTCCTTTGCAATTCCCCTGCATTGTCTCTTACCTCTGTCTCTCCTCTCTCCTCCTGAGGCTCTTGGTCACAATCCTGCACTCAAAAGATTCCCGGAGATGTGGGGGAACTGTCTGGGAAGTCTGGGAGAGCTTGCCTCCACTCCCTCCAGTCCTGGCAGCACATCCTTAATGAGGCTGCCTGCAACTGTATGAAGACTCACCCTGAAAGAGACCCTTCCCCTGGCACCACTCCTCTGATAGGGAACTTGAAGTAAAAAAGCCCCAGATTGCAAAAACACAGGAATATCTGAAATATTCTCTTTCATAATTCCCACCAGCACTCTGAGAAAACTCAAGGAACATTTGAGCTCAACTTCAAACACCATTTGTGCACTGACTCCAGGAAGTTTTACCTCTGCTCCCGAGTACTTCTGCGTGCGCTCCACGAGCTCGGCCAAGCAGACTTCATCGCTGACTGGCATGGACTGGAAACGAAGCCTGAAGATTTCCTTGCGAGTGGCTGCATCTGGCAGTGGCACGTAGATAATTCTGTCTATTCGCCCCGGCCTCAGCAGGGCCTGCAATGAAAGCGTCACAGCAAAAGTTACAGCACATCAAGGAAGTTAAAAAAAACACAACTCAAAAACAACACCACCACCAAATAGCCAACAGTTTAAACAAAAGCATGAACCTGCAACAAGAAAAGACAGTAAGGCTACTCAGCTTGTGAAATACCAGTTTATGGAAAAAAGGAATCATAGAGAAACCACAGTCATTTTCCTAAAACAATACTTCTAGACTTGTTGCAAGGTGTGCTGGAATGTTAGGACTTGGCAGAAAGACAGGTGGCAATGGACATATCCCAAATTCAGATCTTCCACCAAGACAACAAGCAGAGAAAAGAAAGGTTTTGTTGGAGTGAACCTGACGTTATGGATCCATGTTGCTTTATCCCACATTATTAGAGCTGCACATGCTTACAGACGAGCAAATTACTCTGATAAGGTTTTTTTATGCAAAATAAGGTAACAACAAAGAGAGGCCAGCGATGGTTAGCTTCATGCACATGTGTTTGGCCTTGCACTTTGGGTGTTCAGGGTTACTCAGTTTATACTGGGGGTAGGAGGGTAGCAGAGCAAACCGAGACAAAAATCCTAAGATGGGACAATGCCCACAAAGGGCAGCACGGAGGGTTCAGACTGGATGGAAGGAAAAAATTTCTAGAAGAGAAGCATAGCGTCGGGGCAGGTTATTGGGGAGGCTGTGGAAATTCTGCCCTTGGAGGTTTTATGGTTCAGCAGAGGAAGCCAAGCTCTCCCTGATCTGGTCTGGTGACAGTCCTGTATGTGCAGGAAGGGATCACTGGGCCTCTAGAAGCTCCCTTCAAACATCTTTCTGGACAGGGTCAAAAAGTAAACTTTATCTATATATAAAACAATTATATCCAATATAGA
The DNA here is from genome assembly GCA_013397555.1 of Urocynchramus pylzowi. NCBI lineage: Eukaryota > Metazoa > Chordata > Aves > Passeriformes > Fringillidae > Urocynchramus > Urocynchramus pylzowi. Next base: position 848,630 of record VZRH01000242.1, on the reverse strand, counting down.
GGAGAAGCCAAGCTCTTAAATTTATGAGAAGGGAGGAAGCTCATTTCCCTGTGTTTATAAAAAATCTCCAAGATTCCTGAAAATCATCTACAGTAAAAAAAGTAAAAACCCTCCAACCTTTCTTACTTGACACTTGGAAAAAAGAAAAGCAAAATACAATGCTTTTCTTTAGCAAATCCCATGCACAGCAAATGCACATAAATAGTATTTAAACTATTTTTTAGAAACCGAGCAATGTTTATAAGATTCAGCGTGTAACCTAAATTGTTTTTATGTTATGGTTCTCCCTTGGGTAGACTAGTTTGAGTTCCAGATGACTAGAGATATTGCATGGCTGTCCTGGGCTGTCAGCCAATAAGTCTTTTCCCAGCCTGATCATGTCAGTGAAAGTCATGCTGAAAAAATAGTAGGAAAGAGCTTTCCTTCCTGCACAGCATTGATCAAGTTAACACCCTTCCTAGAGTTTCTTTAAAAAGACTGTTGTGGTGCTTCAGAGTGGAAAAATGTATCCTGAATGTTAAGAGACATCTTGTTATTTTTAAAACAAAACACCAAAATGCTCAGCAGAAAGTGCACAGCCCTGTGATGCTGCAAGGAGCTGTGCAAGGACAGAGCAAGGCTGGGAAGCCCACAGGTCCATACCCACCCCAGCACCCTGTGTCTGCAGTGGCCAATGCTGGATCCCTACAGAAGAGAGCAAGAAACAAGCTGTCCACTGATATTTGCTCAGCACACTGTGCTGTTTTCCACACCTTATGAACTGACCCAAGAACTCAGCTCACTGACAATATCTTGACCAGTGTATAATTCAGCGTCTAAATCGTGTGTGTGTGAGGATGTTGCCATTTTTTGCCAACACACTTGAAAAAGAAATTTGCATGTTTCAAGACCAGGCTTGGAGGGACTGGAATTAAACTGCAATTGTGTTCTGCATGCTCTTAAGGAAATGCCCATAGCTAATTCTATTATTTAGAAGAAACAAGAAATGTTCACGTGAGTATGGTGGTGCCTCTTTCAAACCAAGGCAGGTTTCATCAGGACACCCAGATAATGAGAACATCTTCTAGAGCCAGCTTAACTTCCCAGTGATGAATAACCAGGGCTGTGGTGCAGGTGGGACAGGGAAAATGCTCAGTGCCAATCAGCTGGCAGCAAGCACTCCATTGCCTGGCTTTCAGTTCCAAGACACAAAAATCACAACTGTAGATATAACACAGTGAACACACTTTTTTCTGGTCAGTGACTAAAATCTGTGTTTCCTCCAGTTTGTCCCCAGTGCTTTGTGTTTTACATATGTTGGTAGTTGAAGGCCCAAGTTTTAAGCATGCTATCATTACTTTTTTGCTACAATCAGGCCCAGGGACCTTATCCAAGGCGACCAGATGTGCTGGGAACTGTACAAAAAAAGCACAAGTCAGTTGCAGCAGTGCACGCTGGCTATAGCAACACAGACAAAAAGGAGAGAAAATATTCTATAAGCTCAGCTTGAGACGAGAGTCAGACTCTCTCCAGCCCCTGGAGACAAAAGCAGCATGAACTGAGAGCTGGTCTGCACCAGCCCTCCTGACATAGTGACCCTGGGAGACCCTGGGCACAGCCTAACTGCTTCTGGCTCTGCTGCCATCACCTTGGCCCCTTGGCAAGCAACCAGTCTCCCCCTCTCCATGCTCCTGAGGAGCTAAAATCAGCAGGAGAGGGTGAGGAAGGGGCCTGCTTTGACCTATCTAGTATTCCTGGAGGAAAAAGGCCTGGTGAGCGGGTGTGAGAGGGTTGCAGAGCTGCTCTGCTGCTGGCTTCTCAGAACACAACAGCAAGTTGAGACTTAACTTGTTTGCAGGACATCACGCTGCCCTCCCAGGCTTTTCAACTCTGCATGCCTCTCACTGAGATGCTTTTCCTTTCTGGCCAAAATAATTCAGAATTCAGAACCAAGCTGCACACAGAGGCTGGCAGAAAGGGAACAAGACATCCCTCATAATATTTTTGCTCACTGGACTGGAGAGAAGTGAACTCTTCTGGGTTGCTTAGGGAAGCCTGCTGGGGCACACGCTGTGGGCACCTGCAGCACTTCAAGTCCAAGTCCCAGGTCATGCTAACCAGTACGGCTGAATTGGATGGGTGCTGGCACCACCTTTCTCCTCAACACCATTTTTGTACAGACCTAGAAGCTTCTGCTTTTCTCAGTGGGATGATGTGTGATCCAGTCTCCACTATGGGTAGGGCTTTGGAGGTGGCTGCTCCAAGCACACCATGCCTTTCACAGGCCATTCCAGAAGATGGAGTTTCAATCTTGCAACGTGCACTTTGAAAATGGGGAGAAGAGCAATAAGGACAGCCAGGTCACCTCTGGGCTGGGTACAATGGGATTAGGTGGTGACCCACCAGCAAGACATGAGGACAGATCCACGTTGTGGAGCAGGAAGAGGAGGAGGAGGGATTCAGCAGGAGCAGGCAGCAGCTCAGCTGAGCAGAGGCAGGAGGGGGAGGGTGAAGAGTCGAAGCGGGGCTGCAGGCCTGGGCAGATGCAGCTGCCGGGAGCACGAGATGAACTGCTTGCAACTGGGAGATGCAAACCCGATTTGGGGCGAGCAGCACACAGGAGGTGGGAAGTTGATGGGGCCAAAATTAATTGATGTGTGCGCAGAGCTACATAACTCACTGATGTCGAGATGCGAGGGCTGCATGATTTACCTCGACCAGGAAGGGCACAAAATTAAGTAATTGGGGTTTTGGTAGAAAACAGAATACTTCAAACCCAGAATACTTTGTACCACCAAGCAATTCTTCTGCAGGTTTATGTGATTTTTGTTTGTTTGTTTGTTTGTTACCACAACAGTTATGAAAGGGGTCTAAGTGCTCATGCATTGAAAGGTTATGACTGGTACATAGATACAGACTAGGAAAGTGAGATAATTCTCATGTAATACAGAGTATCATCAACAGCAAAACCACAGTTTTTTAAGGAGAAATTGCTCCCCTTTTAGAAAGAAACATTTCACTTCGCTGTAATTAAAATGGAGTATATCCTCAAAATATATCATTGGAAAAGATAGCTGGGTCAAAAAAGTGCATTTTGTGTGCAATTACGAAGACAATTATTTGAGGAAAGAAAACATTAATAGGTAAAGCCTGGAAAATATTTGTGGTTCATGTTCAGAACAGACCAGGTTTAACCCTAGGGCTTTGCTAATTTTCCTCCTCCTCTTTTCCTTTTTTTTTTTTTTTTT
>VZRH01000242.1:720579-840634 GCA_013397555.1 Urocynchramus pylzowi | reverse complement strand
TTTTTTTTTTTCCTGAGGGGAGGAGAAAGGGAAAGCAGAAAGGAGAGGAAAGAGAAGGAAAAGGAAGGAAAATACCACAATTATAACAGCTGGATGACAGAGGTTAGCATAGCTCTGACAGATGTTACCATGTAACCTCAAAATGACATGTTAGAGAAAAAACAAACCACCTAACCTGTTCCTTGTAGGAAAGAGAATTTTGAACTCCTGCCAAAATAGCACAATTCTCCTCAGAAGCTTTCGAACACTGCAACAATGATCTACCACATAATACATTATTTTCCATACATAAGCTTTACCTTTATATTACCAGTGCTCTGACTGATTAAATTACCAGCATGGGATGAGATGTTTTTCTGAGAGACAACTTAGCCTCAAATGACAAAAATCGACAGCAGGTCAGCTCCATCAGGACCTGCCTTGTAAAAGCTTTTCATCTCCTTCTTTCTGTTTTCCTAGGATTCATCCACAGGACATGCTCTGAACACTTCTTGAGGCTGCATGCTTCAGTGTATGACAAGGAAAAGTTAAACTGTGCTGCAGAGAAGAAGATGTATTTCTAAAGTTGCATTATCCATTTTATATAACCTTTTGCCATACCAGTTCCTGTATTCCTTACACCTGGTTACTCCAGTGACTACCGCACCACAAAATTCTTCATGACTTTTCCTGGCTTGTGACCAAACTTTACAGACCTGTCTGACAAACTACAGATAGACAAACTAGAGATAAACAAAGTGCAAAAGAAATATTCCCGAAACAAACCAGATACGTGAAAGCAGTTGCTTCTAAAGAAAGAAATCAGCAGAGAGGTAGGCAACATCAAGGAAACAATTCAGAAACAGTTTCAAAAGGAAATCAATGACTTTCCGTCATAACTGCCAGCGCTGCAGCTGAAAAAAAATAAATTTCTGGTTTTCATTATTTGAAAGATCTTATTTTACTACTGTGGTTCTGGAAGACCATTTTAAGCAATAAAGTAGATACCAGTCACAATAACTGAAAGCTAAAGGAAAAGTCATTCAACTGAGAGAGAGAATAAAGCCACTATACAATAAATATCACTCATATGTACTTGAACACCAAGGTGATTATGCCTTTTACAAACCCATCTTGAGGCCTATATGCCAAACAAACGAAGTGAAAAAAACAAAACCTGGTTTAAACCCCTCTCTTTGGGAGACACAGCCCTCCTGCCCTTTCACAGCTAACACCGGGTACAATGCAGGTGCCAAACCCATTTGAGACCAACTAAGGCAAACTTGGGAACACCTGGCAGCTTTGGGGAGAGATCCAAGGGGTCTTTCTCCCTGCCAAGGGCATACCTAGTGGCCAGGCAGGAGCCTGCTGAGCAGAACAAACAGCACAGGATGTCTCTGTTCATAGGATGCCAACCATGCTTCTGATAAGGGAACAACCAGAAGACACACTATGGGTTTTAACTCACTACCTGGTAGTGGAAGAATTGCAGAATGGTTGGATTGGAAAGGACCTTAAAGATCATCTCATTTCAACTCCTCTGCTATGGGTACATGCCTGAACACCAGTGAAGCCCTCTCCTTCTTTCAAAAGGTGCATTCTTAACCCATGTTTAAGTTATACATTGAGGAGAAAAAGAGAAACAGGTGGGTAAGAAGCCTCTTACCAGCACCTGCAAAGTGATGCTCACACAGCAAAGAACTATTTGACATAGAACATCTAGCAGCACACATGCAGTGTGTCTTTAAGCAGTTAAAGAACTTTCTCAGGTCCAGATGAGCAAAAAGACTTTGGGAATAGCCAAATGTGGTCACTGAGGCTGCTGTTGGTGCCACAGAGCAGGTGACACGGTTCCAGTGACAGAGAAAGAGTGGGTAACACAGAAGAACTGCATGCCTGACTCCAGAATCCCAGATAGCTGCATGCCAGGATATTAATGCAGTCAAGACATGGCTAATTAAGAACAGCAGTGCACTGGCTGGGTCAGAAGCCAAGACACTCTGCCTGGAGAAAAGGCCCCACAGACATGCCTCCTCTTATTAGTGCAAGCAGACAATCACTGACTTCCTCCACCCGGATGCAGGAAGACAACCTGGTGGTTTTCTCCCTCATACCGGCAGAAACCACTTTGTGTGTTGATCTTGGAGTCTTGTGGGTGGTGCAGAGTTTACATAAATTACAGAGCTCACCGCAGCTGCCAGTTGCAAGCGACAGAGAGAGCTGGAACTCTGGGGTTAAAATACGTCCTTTCAGCTCATCAGGACTGTGGTGCTGATAGAAGTCCTGAAATCATTCTGCAGGTCTGCCAAGCGTTTATAGCCCCTAGCAGATACGAAACATTAGAGGAAAACATTTGGTGCCATTGAACTCACTTTTTTTCCCTATGCTGCCAAGAGTTCCATCAAACAAATGCGGGACCCTGCTGATTGCTGTCCATCTGGCTTTCTCCTTGACTGTCCCCCACTTTGTGAAGCCACCTGTGATGTTTCTGGCTCTAAGCACTTTCCAATAGAGGAATTACTTTGGTCAGTCCCTTTTACATGTTCTACAGTCAGCCTGAAGGCATTCCTGCCATGGCAGACAGTCTGGCATCAGATCTGGCTTCATTCTTACCACATATCCTAGATATTTCCATCTTCATTTCTGGATAATTTAGGAGATTAAGTCTTGTTCAACTCCCTGACGAATCTCAGTATTTGTTATAAATTCACTCCATTTAATACCTACTATTTCCCCAAGGCATTTAATTTCAAAAGCTTTTAGATGTCTGTCTGTACCTTTGGTGGATTTCCAGCTTTCACATCCAACTGTTAAGGTGGAAACAGAATTTCAGTGGAAGACTCCTACATCAGTTTTAAATTGTGGATTAACAACACCTTCATCTTCTTCGTGCTGGTCAAATACAGCTGCTGCCTCATTGATGTATTGCACTATTTCCTTCTGGACATCCTGTCCATCCCCATCTATCTGCCATGCGAAGTGGATGCATGGTTTGCATCTTGCTTATTTCTGCATCACATTATCAGGGCTGAAAATTACTGTGGTTCTCATTAAGTCTATTTGATTCTTAACTCACCTTCTCTTTTTTCTTTTCTTTCCCCCCCCCTTTCTTTTGCCCATGTCTGCTCAAAAACAACCCAGCTGTGGTTTTTGTTAAGTAAAATAATGTGTGTCCTACCTGAGTTACCTTTTTAATCTCCCACTTTTTCTCACTTAAATGAAGAGTGGCTCCAAACAGCAGGGGTGAAAGATTGCACCTCTACTTGTCTGCATGAATGAGTATTCATCCAGTCAAGTTCTACTTCAAGCAACAAAGCTGCATCTTGACCTAAAGCCTCAATGAACTTCTCTTAACATACCCTGTCATTTCAAGATGCTACAGTACCAGTCCTGATGGACAGATTCAAACACCTCTAAAACTATATGTACAACCTAGATTTTAAAACACTGGGGGAGGTGTTTCAAAGAAGGGCTTAGTTGAGTTATGGTCATGATTAAATTTGGTCAGCATATGACCTTCTGTTCTACTGAACTTCAACTTATTCCTTTATCCTGCCTGGAACACCACAGGAGAAGACTTTTCCAGCAACAACAAAAAAGCACAGAATCATATTAACTACTACAGCAGTTCAGGCCATCTTTAATTTCTGCTCTTCTTTTTTGTTGGTTCCACCCCCCCCTCCCCCCACTTAATTACACTTGTCTAACAACTAAAAATTCAGTTATCTTTAAGTTCTTATTTTTTTGTCATTTTCTGGATCCATATTAATGTACAGCTCTCCCTTTGTGTTGCTTTTCCCTCTCTGCTGTGAGCTTTATGATGGTCTACTTACAGCTTCTTTCTTTGCCAAGATTTAGAGATCATTGCTCTACTCAGCTGTTTAATATTATCATTGCTTATTTCCTTCACTTCTTGTTGAAAATATTTAGTTTATTTCCTGAGGAAATCTCCTGAGGTGTAAGCTATGCTGGTAAAGTGTTTTCCTATCACCTTTTTAACACTTGTTCATGCTCCTTTGATACAGTCAGCAACGTATTTCATTTCAGACTGCATTTACTTGTAGTATAATTCACAGAAATTGGGTTTTCCCCCTGAAAGGATCTGTTTGAACAGTTAATTTGCATAATTTCAACAACTTTTACATATATAAACCGACTATGATTTATTAGTTCTTGGTTGTCTGGAAAGCTGCATTCATGTGCCAGCTATGAAGCTGTCGAGCAGAAAGGCCCAAAAGAAGCCACACTGAGCTCGAGGTGAATTTTTTCCTTCAGCTAAGCTTTCCTGGGAAGTGTAGAGGGACGTTTACTCCCCTTCAGTTTACAGGTGTCCAAACTGGTGTGAGCTTCCTAAGTGAACAAGCCTCCTCACCTCACAGAATGCAGATTTTGGAAACCATAAAAAATTTCAAAGCATAAAGAAGTTCTTGCCATAACCCGAGCTGCACATTTTGTCAGCTAATAGAGTAAACAGCTTGGTACATTCCCATCCTGTTGCCAGTGTCACAGAATCCCCCTCTTCAGCACCTGGGAACTGCAATATATTAGCTAAAATACTCGACTGCCCCATTATTTAAAAGAAACGTTGTGTTTTTCCTACCGAATTCCAGTGGTTAGTTATTGCAAGGTGGAAACAGGAAATCTCTTCAGTGTTCATGCTAAGGTCTTCCCGGAATTTAACAGTGTTTGATCCTGAAAGCTTAAGTGACGTGCCAGGGAGTCACTTTGAAGCACCAGCTTTATCTTGGGCTCTAATCACTGTTCAGAGGAAGATTCAAACCGTAGTCAATTTAACATAACTATCTGATTACTCCTCCCGACGTACCATTTAGGATAGACAATAGCTCAGTTCAGGATGCAGCTCAGGAATGGTGCGCCCAGAGCCTGATGTTGCCCAAGGGGGATGTGGCTCGTAAGGAGACACCTACCTCGATTTTCTATTGATCTGGAACTTCCCGAAGCATTTGCAAATTGCAGGAACCGCAGTGAGACATTTAAAATTTAAATTACTCTAACTTACTTCACAGGGCCATCAGTATTCAAAGCTGCCCTCTAACCAAGAGGAAATACAAATTGCCCTTTGAATAGAGACAACTCTTGGGCTCTAGGGTTAGGATTTATCAAAGGAATTTAAGGAAAAAAAAAAAATCATACTTCACATAGCTACATTTCTAACACAAGAGCTTCACAACTACCGACATTTCCTCCCACATATTATTTAGCTTTCAAAATTATATTCATTCTTCAAGTTTCTGAATTCATAAAGCCATGCTTTGGCTGAAGGCCAGAATACGCAGGAGGAAACAGAGAATCTCATTTTGCTCAAGATGCTCTGATGGAAAAATCAAGAGTTTTAGGTTCTTTCTGGGAATGCAAAGATATAATCTTTTTGTACCAATAGCACATGCATGCAAAAATTATTCTATAGGAAATCTGTGCCAGGAAATTCAGCTTCTCTCATGATGAGCACTATCAAAATGGTCACAAACGGTGCTGACAATGAATCAAACCCCATTTTAAACACAAAAATGAAGACAATTAAAATGTAAGTGGAAATAACTTGCTCCCTGGACAGAGCTGGGGATTATAACTGTCAGATTTTGACAAAACTACGACTTTTCATTTAAGGCAAGTTAAAATGCAGTTAATGCACAATTCAAATCCCCCCTTTGCAAACACACTTAACATCTCTTTTTCACAGGCTGTTATTTCAAAACCAGCACTTGTATAACAGAGAACACTGTTTAAAAGCTCAAAAACCTTCCATTCTTAAACTGTAACTTCAAAAACGCCAGCATTCAAAGGTAAGTGAATCAAAAAAATGCCAGACCACAATAATCTACCCAGATGAGGGATGGGATCTGTGCTGGAGACCCCCTCAGCAGCACAGACAGTCTCCAACAGCAGCACTCAGAATCTCTGCAGGTTTTACACTCACTTCTGGTATACCTGCATACAGCCCAACATGAGTGTTCCATAACTCACAGGGTTTCAAAATTTCTGGAAGATTTATTAGCCAATGTGACAGTTTTTAGCCCCTCTGAGAGTGCAAACATCCACAGACAAAAACTTCAGGGGGGCTGAGAGGGTAGAAAGGAATCTCCCAGTTAACATTGCTCTTTCATCCCACTCTGCTCATAGGAAAAATCCTCCCAGTCCTTGCCCATAATGCAGAGTTGCACAGTCCTTGATATTTTATTTCCTTACGCCAATGCAGTCCTAGGATGAGACAAAAGCCTGTTTGGCCACAGCTGTGCAGAACTGCAGGGCTCTGCTGGGCAAGCATCCCTGGTCCTCTGCCTGCCAAAAATGCCAGCCATTGACCAGGAAACACTCTATCTGCAGAAATCCAGGGAGCTCTGAGAGCTCTCTCAAGCATCAGGCTTCACCTGTCTACAAATTGCTGGGATTTCATTATGAAGTGTCCATTTTCCTCCTCTCAGTTCTGTATTCACAAACCAGCTCAGCCAGGCTGACAGAAACAAGGCACATCCCTGCCTTCCCTGTCTGTGCCAACGAGACAGAAAAGTGACTGAAGGAGAGCAAAGATAAAAGAAAAAAAAATTGCTATCACCTTTACAATAATCACTGCAAAACTGTACTGAATTTATCAAAAGGAAGGATGATTTCTCACTCATTTTTTTAATTACAACTTGGCAAGCCTGGAATAAAATAAAAATGCCTTCTAAATTTCAATTAATTACTGTATACTAATGGATGCTAAATTATCATAATGCAGCTGATATTACTATTCATATTGCTGAAACAAAACTTGACACATTCAAGTTGTATCAGAGACAGTTCCTTTAACTTCCTACTTGTATTTTCGTTTAAATTAAGTCAGACTTTCTTCAATTACGTATTTCCTGATGGTTTTTTCCCCAGGTTTTCTGTCTTATTAATTTCAGTGAAGCAGCTGTAAGAGGCAACAATTACAGCAAAAATGTTTAATTACCCAACTAGCTTTCAAACAGTACCTGTGGGCATATACACTCCTTACGAGAAGTTACTTAAAAGTAAACCCACAAGAATTATTGTTAAATAATGGCATGATTATCAAAGAAAATTATTCTCTGTGAGTCATTTTACATTAATTACAATGTATTATTTGCAGGGCAATGTACATGCAGTTCATTCTGCAGTGTTCCTAGGGGAGTTTAATGAGGAGTTGGTCCTATCAGGAACCAGACTGACAAGGCCTTCGCACAGAATCTCTGCCTGCAAATCACCCCACCAACACCAGAGTCTGCAGCAAACTTGGCAGGAATGGACTGGAGCAATAAAACTAATGAAAATCAGTTAGAAGAGGCTACAAGCAGCTGTAAAAGATTTAGAGAAAACCATGGAATTAAAGACCTGATCTGATTTCCAAACCCTGTTTTCTAACACTCTTAAAATACTTACTCCGCTTTTGAAAAATCTCTCCAAATGAATGTGAATGAACAGTGGGCTCTAAAAATTGACAATTAATTCAGAAAAAAGCTATTTGAATACCATTTATAACTGATGAGGGAATATAATTCAGGTGGCATTTTAAAATGTACACAGTAGAAAAGTAGCTGTTAATCACTATAATTTTCATTCTTCTAACAGGAAACGGCATCATGCGTGGCTTTTTTTTTTTTTTTTTTTTGGAAAACAAAAACTCTTCTGCAGCAGCAATCATTTTAATGAGATTTAATAATACAAATAGTTTACATATCACACATACTGTGTGTTTATGCATCAAGCTCAGCTGGAGTGCTCAAAATCAGTTCCATAATAGACTAGAAATAATTTTTTTGAGAGCTTGGATTATTATTCACAGTACCCTTCCATTACCTTTCCAAATTCTTCACTGATGACTCCAGCAAAGGGAGAATCACTGCAACAATGCACATTTACATTTATTAAGACATTAGAGCCCCGGCCTGGTGCTGTAAACCACTGCAGCTCCTCTCTTCTGGCACTCTGCTAATATTTACAGCACCAGAGGCTGATCCCAGAACAGTGGCCAGTGGCTTTCTCATCATATGAATCAGCAAATTTATATAACCTCAAAATCCTAAAACTTGGGTGGTTGAATCTTACTCATTATCCTGTCACTGAATCCTCCTGGCCAACAGGGAATTCCAGGCTTTGAAAATGATCTCTAATTCACTGTGATCAACACCCAAGGATTACAGATGGCTCCACCCTGCTCCAGGGAATTAAAGCCCAGGTTAAAGAGCTTCCTTACCGAGGGATTGTAGCTAAAAACTAAACCAGCATTAATTGTTTCCAGCACAGAGGAAAAGCACCTGGCGCTGGGGCCAGACCACAGCGGAAGGAATGAGGGGAGAGTGGGAGAAACATAGGAGGAAGAAGATAATAGAAGAAGTCAGAAAGAAGAAAGAGTATTTTCCTTTAAGGTAAGTCAAGAGAGTCAAAGATGTCAATAGGATTCACACACAAAAGCAGCTCTTGGAAAGATCAGCCCCAATCAGCACTGCAGCTTGACAGTGAATTGGAATGAACACCGGCAGCTAGAGCCTCACACGTTTTGCAACCCTTCATTTTCTGGGAAAAACTTTAGGCTAAAAACTTTTGGGTCAGAAAAGCAAGTTAAAGACTCAGAAATGGTCATATGGTATCTCCCTGGGGCTCTGCCTGGATGCCATAAACTTTGGTGGAAACATGCTCTGTAAGCACAAGAGCATTTCCAAACCTAAGTATATCCTCCCATGACCAGATGTCTCTTGTAAAAACCCCAACTGGCTACTAAAGAAAACACTAATTTCTGTTAAAAGAAACCAATCTGAAACATTGATTATTCATAGAAAAAGCTGATTTGGTTTTTTTAAACTACAGCAGCACCTTCAAAAAGGTATACCTTTTTCTATGCAGACTAGCCAAGGTCAAACAATTTTAGAAATGATTCTTGTGTAATTTTTTTGAGCATGAAAACTATTTGCTAATATTTTACTGAAAATTAATCTGAAGGATTGAACACGGTAACAGTGCCTATTCTTTAAATTCCACTGATAAGCACATCCTAGAGCTCCTCCAGGGAGTATGCCCAACCTTCCCTACTGCCTGAACATGTTACCCTGGAGTCTCTGCTATCATCCACACACAGCATACAGGACGGGTTATCCTTGTATGGTTTGACAGAACAGTAGAAGCAGGACGTGGGAGGGCAGCCAAATACCTGAGGCTAAATTCCTGGCCCATTAAAAGCCTATTTACTATTGCCCATAATGCTATTTCATATATAAAAATACAAAAGGAGATCCATGTGGAATTAACTATATTGTTCATTTCTGTGGTTTTCCCTTTGCCCTTTTTTTTTTTTTTTTCACATAAAAGAACTAGGTCAATATTTTCCAGAATTACCCAACTTGTTTTATACTATGAGAAAGGAAAACCATTCCTAGTATGAACATTGTTTGGGTGAAAACAATATTATTTATGGGAATTTTTCCCATGTGATATTTTAGAAAAGGAAGCATAGTAGAAAACCCCTTTCACCATATGGAATAATACAGTTTTTATGTGAAATATCAGTACAGACATCTACCACTGGAACTAATAAAGCAGTAGCAGTCTGTCAGGTGGGCCACTCAGCAGAGGAAAATGAAGATTATACCCTGCCTTTGGGTTTCACAGCTCTGTTTTGATTTCATAAGCGTGCAGAGTAATCTAGATTCTCTGTGACATTTAAAGTGCCCCTTACAAGATCCATCTGATTTTCCAAGTTTTGACTTGGAAAATCTACATCAGTTGTCTCCAATTTGTTCAGCCACCTGATACCCAGCTACGGGGATGCTGTCACTCTCCACGCTTCCCCTACACCTCTGGGTGCCCCACTCTCAACTTTTCAGTCCTCTGAGTGACAGGGGTGACAAAACCAAAGTGTCAGCCACGCCAGAATGCATCACACCCAATGACAACTGTTTAATTTAGCTGCCAGACTCTGTCATGTGTAGAAAAGAAAGTTTACTAGAAGTAAAATCCACCCAAATCTGGACAGAACTTTCAAAAAGGTAAGGAAAGGTACACACATGAGAAAAGTTTGAAGTCTCTCCTCTACTGAGCAAGGAGTGAGAGAGTTTCTAAACCAAACCACAGTAAAAAAACCCCAACAATACTGGATGGGCAAAATCAAAGACTGTGGTAAGAGATAATCTCCTGTCAGTTTTTCTTAAGAAAAACAGAAGTGGTTTTTGTTGACATGAAGAAAGGTTGAAGCAGACAATGGTCCCAATGGTCAAAGAATCATCATAATGAAGATTCCTACAACTGATCCAGATAGCATTATCTAGATCACCTAGAACAATTCTAAAAAGCACCAAGGACTTCAGCTTCACTAAGGCAGGTTGCATGGGTGTGCCATTCCACCTTGTCAGCAAAGACAATAATTTCAGAATCACCAGTGGCTTCTTTTAAGGTATATTTTATTTCTTTTCCCAGCAAATTGACATTCCAGCTGATAGCTCTGGAAGTATGTTCACATTCCACTATCTCTACTTAAAATATTTAAGAGGGGAAAGGTAGCAGATACAGGTAAGTGTGGTGAGTCACATACTCACCCCAAGGAGAAGTATTGCTTACCTTTGATGAGGGAAGTAAATAATTAGCTATACTTAAGGCACTTCTCTTCCAGTCTCAGAACAACATTACACAGGCAAAAGCTTCTGAAGGCTTTAAAAAGAGCAACACTCAAAATTCATGATCTCCCAAAGAAGGCAAAATGTCGTCCCTGACAAATATCTAGACATTTGATCTTGAAATATTAAACTGATTAATAATGGTAATGATTTACCTTCATAGACTGACTCAGAAATAAAATCTATAATTTTGCTACACTCCAAAAATACTTCTCAGGAATGTACTCACTTGGATTAAAGACTTCTAGAAAATGTTTAGGGTATTTGCCTCTCTGTTGGTGAGAAGCAATGGCATAATCATGTGAAACCAGGGCCTAAAGAAACCTCTCTTTAGAATATTCCAGTGTCTTCTTTTCTTCTTTCTTGTTTAAGAGGAGGTTGAGTCAGATTTGTGTCATGACCATGAATATTTTAAGTGTTTGATAATGAACCTTAGTGAATTGGGGTTCCACACAGATGCTTGTCTTGAAGTTAATCACTGCACACACCACTGATAGTCAGGGGAGTTCAGGCTCCAGTTCTTTTTTTCATTAAAAGATACCTAAATAAAATTATTTTTGCCTTTTAACTTCCAATTGACTATAAAAGTGTAAAAGACTATAAAGGAAATCACAGAATTACAGTTTGAGTTGGAAGGGACCTAAAAGACCATGTAGTTCCAACCCCCTGCCATGGGCAGGGACACCTTCCTCAGACCAGGTTGCTCCAAGCCCCATCCAATCTGGCCTCGAGCACTTCCAGGGATGGAGCATCCACCAGCTCCCTGGCCAACTTGCTCCAACCTCACAGTAAATAAAAAACCAGTTTGGTTAGCCTAGATGAATCCTTTTTTGCTCTTCACTGTAGGAATTTATTTCTACCCTCATCAACACCATTACAAATCCAAGGTAAATATGCAAGAAAACCCAGAAGCATTTAGCATGATGTGCTTTTACACCAATAAAATTATAATCTTACTTGTGTATCCCTTAACACTTACCCAACAAAATTATTGTGGCCTCTGGATATTGAATTATAATATATAATCAACAGCATAACTAAGAACAAACACTATTTAAAAGATCTGACTAGTGGCAAAATGCTAATGTAACAACAGATATTAAACAGGTGCAATATTTTAAATTATTTGGTATGTTCTGTATGAAAATACTGATTATCATAGTCCAGAAGTACAATGAATATAATTTTGTGTAGTCATAAGACAAATGTATATAATTAAGCTGTCATAAGGGTTTTTTTTCTAATTTTATTCAAGTTATTACTGTCCAATCCTCTGGAGTGACCATTCTTCTTTGCTTAAAGGTCATTCCCCATAGTGGCTTATTTAGAGCAATTCTACTGAACACAAATACTCCATTATAAGGCTACAGAAAGTCTAAAACTCTGTGAAAACAAAGGGTGCTCCAAAGATGGAGGGAAATTTGCATTAAGAAATACAGAAAGATTCAGAATAAACCAAAGTTACTGAATGCAGATATTTGCTGGTAGGGCTTCACAAACCCTGTGCCACCTCTTAACCTTTTGCCTTGGGTGGCTCAGGGCTCTCTGGGAGCTACTGAAAGAACTTTTCTGTTCCTATCAACATTTGGTTGCAACTGCAGACCCTAAAGTTGCTAAAGAATCTGTACTGATATTTGTTCTGTCTGTTACTGAGTTTTTGTGTAAAACCCTGGCTTTCACACAGCCTCTCTAAACCTCAAGTAGCATCTCACCAGTCTGCAATATTTTGGTGCAAGCAAAGAAAATTATTTTAGATGTACTCGAATACTCATCATTAAATGACTAAAAAAAAACCCCAAACCCACCCCACCAAACTAATTAACATCAGAGCCTGATTTAAGACCAAGGGAGAAACATCAAAAGACATTACAGCATTGTTTGATGCTCCTCTCTTGGCAATAATTTCACAAACAGCAGGAAAACAAATGTTTCCAGTTACACGTAGGCTCTCACACTCGTGCCTAAGCGAGGCCACAGCTCTCTCTGCTAACTATGTTGGGGTGCCTTAATTGCCAACTGGCTCCAAATATTTCTCAGAAATACGAAGTTCTTCCTGCAGCAGGGCCTGGATAATGAGGAACAATTATGAGATGAAAACACACCGACTTCCAAAGGAGAATAATTATTGTACAATACAGTATGAAGGATTTTATTGCCAAGAAGGCAATAATATAGCACAAAATTAAGGTATTACATAAAATTAAGGGATAGTTGAAAATCTGAGCTTCATTCAGAGGAAGGAAAATTAAAGATTGCCTCCCATCATTCACAGAAGGGAAAACTACCAATGAAAGACAGAATTTTGTCCCATTTGTTGCTGAGAGACAGTAACAACTGGTCCTTAAGAGAGAAAAGAAATGGCCAAGGTGGGGAAGGTTGCAGCTGGCTACTCTCTTACCTGGGGGTGTTTTCTCTTTGGAAAGGCAAAGACACCACAAGATTTTGGCCAAGTGGTGAGGGCTCCTCTCCCTCTCTCGCTATCGGACAGGAGACAGGCTGTGAATGCTGTGGCAAGAATCCACCACCACCACCACCGTGGTGTTCTGTCTCCTGCTGTCCTCTCCTACCTTGAGTGGATCTTTTCTCATTAGAGCAGTTGCTCAATTGGGACCTTATTAACACCCAAGCTGACTGGAAAGGCCCCTCTTCATCCTTTGGGGCGCCTCAGGGGAAAACCTGGGACACCAACCCCTTCCCCTTTCCCGGGGAGCACGGCTCTCCGCTGTGGGTGGCAGCTGCTACAGACCAGCTGGCTGCCACTGCCTTGGGCTGTATGCCCACCCGACCCCCATGGCTCCTGCTAAGGCTGCGGACTTTTCTGTCACATTTTGTTTGTCACCACGGGCAGGTGCCCGCCTCTCCCATCCCCGCCGTGGCGCTGAGGTTCGCGCCGAGGTTCGCGCTGAGCCCGCGTCACGCCCGCCATTACCGCCTGAGGGAGAGGCGGCTGAGCCACGGCGCCCCCTGGAGGCACAGGGGAAGCGCTAGCGCTGCCCTGCCCGGCCGGGAGCCACCGGCGCCCCCGATGGCGGTGCCCGGAACTGCACCGTAACGTCACCTCCTCCTCACAAAAAAAACCCCAAAATAAAACAAAACATGAAAAACAAGACATTTCAGAGAAGGTGAGACTGCAGCAGGCAATGCCAGCCGAAAAAGGCTCTCAAATGCAACTGAACCAGAGGTGGAGCCATTTGTTTCAAATTAAGTAATGGGTACATTTTGCTGCTATTCAAAGTAAGTTAGTTATTGATAACACTTCACAGCATTAAGCAGTTGCTTGAAAAAAATGTTCTCCAATCAGAATCAAATGCAATTGCTTCTAGATCTTTCCATGCACTTGCTCAGAGAAAGGAGAAAAAGTATCAGCAGCTTCATAAGGACCCTGTAGATGTTGGTGCCTTTATTTGCTTTTTAATTTTAACAAAATCTGTTGACATATTAAAATAACAACTTTTTAATCATTTAAATTCAAATGAATATTGGATGTGACATGCAGGAAATGTTCTGCATAGCCTTGTCAAAGAAAACGAACTTCTCACCTGGAGGGAGGCAAAGGGAAAACCAATAATATTTTCTGCTATTTTATATCTGTTTTCTCTAAAGCATTCCACCAAAAAGCCAGTAGGGATCTTTGGGATAATGACCATAGTTTGCTTAACTAGAATAAATCATAAAACACAAACACTTAAGTCAGTTAGGGAATGTGTATTTGAATTTCATATTGCATTGCAAGATTTTTCAAGGTGCTTTGGAAGTGTGAGTCCCAAATATGTGATTCTTTCATATTTCCAGTGACAAGTCAGGCCCTCCACTGTGAAAAAGACTCAGCAAAGTACTTTTGAGAGTTTCACCTACAGTGAGGTCATATCATACTGAATTAATGATATAATATTATATAAAATATCTTTATTACCTAGAGAAATGACTATGGCTCAGGCAATTTTCTAAGACACCTTCAGCACAGTTGCTAATAACATTTCTTCAGCTGGAGGGCAAGGGGGAAGAAACAAAAAGAAGAGTCCTTTCAGGAAAAGCAATTTTCAAAAAATTGTTTTGGGAATAACTCACTCTTGAGTGCCTGCAATCCAGGATGTGCCACACATGATCATGTGCTCAAACAGCAACTGAACTCCAAAGAGGAGATGGACACAGGCTGGAGAGATTTATGTGGCTACAGACTTGCTGATTTTACTGTTGGGTGGTGTGCAGCTCTGATTTAAGATGTGCTGAGTGGGACTTTATATAAAATAATGAATTAGTGATACACATGTAGATTTATGTGTCATGAGTCCAGAGTGCAGAATGCACTCCTAATGAGTTTTAGAAATCTGTATAAATAAATATAACAGAAATCACACCATGGATGTCCCTGTCTTGTGTCTCTCAATAGGATCTAAATTAGATACAGTCTGTTTTCAACATGTATATAAATATGCTCACAGAAACACACTAATTATCAGCCTGCAAAATCAGCTTGGGTTTTGAGAGCCAATTAAGATCCCTGTGGGTTCATTTTTTGTCAGGAAAGTCAGCAGAGACAACTCAAAACATACACAGGAAGTCTATCTGCTGCCTAAGATGAGATTTGTACAATTGCTTTTCTGACCGTAACCACGCTTACTTCATTTCTTTTTGCTAACTTTACATTTCCCATATATGATTCATGGTGTTATGCCAAGGTCACCCAGGTCCCTGGTATTAAAAGGTTATATAAACACATCCCTGGAGGAACTAAAATGAATCAGATACGCAGCGGACAGACTGCAGGCCTGGACTTGGAGAGAGAGAGGGAGTGTGAAAG
This sequence comes from Urocynchramus pylzowi, assembly GCA_013397555.1. Classification (NCBI taxonomy): domain Eukaryota; kingdom Metazoa; phylum Chordata; class Aves; order Passeriformes; family Fringillidae; genus Urocynchramus; species Urocynchramus pylzowi. The sequence goes on along the minus strand of VZRH01000242.1, from coordinate 825,226 downwards.
CCAGACCCCTGACAAAAAAAACCAAAACAACTTCACTTTCATTTGCAACTTCACACAAAACACACAGAAATGCATCATTACTGGGAAGGAAAATCAGCAGAAAATGTTTCCTCTGGGGGAGGAACAGGAAGGCAAAAAGGTAAAACCCCCAACATCTGCACTTCTAGAAACCACCTGAGGACCTCTCGGTGCTCTGCTTTCTCATGCTGCCCCCAAACCCAGCATCCACACAAATCCATGCCCTCAACTGAGCACTGACAAGGACTCAAAGCTAGAGCCTTTCTCAACCTGCTGATTTGCAGCTGATATTCACAGAATCAGAGAAAACCGCAGGTTAAAGATCACCTGGTTCCAACCCCTGCCATGGGAAGGGATGACATTCACTAGACCAGGTTGCTCAGAGCTCCATCCAGTCTTGCCTTGGACACTTCCAAGGATGGGGCATCCACAGCTACTCTGATTTTCTGTCAGGCAAGCAGTATCACATGTTAAGGCTAATAATCTATCACTCTACATCTTCAAAATATTGTAATGATAACAGCAACAGCTTATATTTGTTACATTTCTGTGAAACAAAGAACATCAGAGTTTTACAAGAGTGGAAACTGGGGAGAACAGACTTGGAGTGGTTTGTCAGAAGCATCATAGAAATTTCGTGTTCAAATTAGAACTAGCATACAGTTTTTTACTTCTAGTCTTATATTTGTGCAGCTTTTTAACCCTCACATGTCTCAAGCAATTCTTGAGTTCCTACAATCTTGTTTGTCACTGCCACAGAGCAATCATAAGCAACTTAAGCTCCACGATAAAGACAGGTAGATTGGACTTCAGCAGTAGACTGGACCTAAGAAATCCCAACAATAGTTTTCCTGATTTTGTTGGTTTATGCAATGACAAGATTCTAAGCACAACTCCTTGAACTCTATTAACCTGCATATCTTCTTCCCCCAGTACAGTCCTGCTGAAAAAAATTCTAAAAATCTCTCTCCCTCAATCCTGCTTCACTTCGAATGCCTGCTCTTTCTATTACTCATCAAGTAAGATTTAAAACATAAATGGAACAAGGTGGCAGAAACTTGCTTCCAGCTCTAAATTCCTGACAGTACAACCCAAAGTCTGTAATTTATAGTTGAAAAAAGAAACAATAAGGCAATGACTTCTTGTTATTGTTACCTTTACTTGAGAGGTTACAGCCAAAAACTGTCCAAATTCCAGACAGTGCAGGAACAGTCACACCTTCTCCTGCCAACTCACAGCATGTTAGGACAGGAATAACTTTTGTAAGCGGACAACATGGTTGAGGCTTTCACAGAGAAACAATTTTCTAAACAGTGACTTAAGAAACACCATCTATATTCACTGACGTACTGATAAACCAAACACCTGGCACGAGACCTGCATGTTCCCAATAAACCAACACCCGTTTCCTCTGCTCCTGTTCTTGTGCTATGGATCATCTGGGCTGGAAGGCTCAAGGTCTGGCTGATGCCCTCCGCTGCACTGCTAGTTTTGCTACAACCCTAGCCAAGTCAGCTCTGTTTCTCCCACTTAAGTAAAAAGAAACTTACAAAATCCTAAGTCTGTTTTTCCGACTTCTCATTCATTGCTCCTCCTTGCCTCTACTTCCTTCCCACCTATAACCTGGAAATTTTCTTCCCATAGAAAATATGAAAATATAATACTTTCAGCTTTCCATTTTCCAGCAACATTTATATCTCAAAGTCTTTCCTCTTGTATTTCTGTCCCTGCTGCAGTTTCTCTTTGCTCATCCAGCCTCTTCCTTCTCATCCTTCTGAACTCATCCAACTCATGTCCTTCAAATCCTCATCCATCTTTCCTTCTATTCTGTTCTCTGACCTCTTATTCCAGGAAACACACCCCTGGTTTCTACCACCCTGAAAATCTCACTCTTCACTCCCTCTGGCCCAATCCCAACCTTCTTCCCGTATCTGCATGATGTCTTGATCTTCCTGTCTTCATTGACATTTTCCACCAGTCTCTTTAACACAAATAATCTGAAATTATGTTCCTCACTAATATTCAAACAATTTCCCCCCATTTTCCAATGATGTTATCTGACATCCATATAGGTACGTGTATTTGTCTTCCCAAAACACAGATGGAGATTCTTTACCAACTAATACTGGTAAAACAAATTTTATCAAAAACTGAGTTATTGAGAATAAAGGCCATAGTAGTGATTCACAATGAAGTTAGAGGGAAATGAAAAACTTTTGGTTTTAAGGGCAGGCTTATCACTAAGAATTCAACATTATAAGCAATGCTTGCACTTTTCCATCTACCAGAAAAAATGGACCTTGTGGAAATAACTGCAGAGGACCCAAGAGACCTCATTCTATACCAAGGACTCCTAAAGCACGAGGTACTGCATCACTGCATGTAGTACTAAATCCCAGTCACCTTCAGGGTGGAACCTAGGTCAACACCATCTTTTGCACAGATATTATAAATTAATGCTTTCCAGTAAAAGGAGTCACTTCCCAAGACCAGTCCAGGTGAGTCTGGGGTCCACATCACTGGATTTCATACACCTTGAGGCACAAACTTGTCTCTCAAACCAGCTCAGGAGAGAAGCTCAGCTTCTGCCAGGGACTCATTGGGCACCTTCCAATGCCCTCCCCTGATCTGTGCTGTGCCTTAAAGAAAAGCCTGGATTGAAGTCTGTCCCTTCCTGAGGCACACGGAGGGAGCCTGGCGTGCCCAAAGCCGAGCCAGCCCCAGGCACAGGCACTGCTGTGGAAAAGCCTCCAGCTGCCTCCTGACAGTGCCATCAGGTGAAGCCGCCTCTCGGCGCCCTGAATAAACACAGCGGGATGAGGGAGGGAATTCCTGACATTTCCGGGTCTGAGGGGAGATCTCCGGAGCCTCGGCTCCTTTCCAGGTCAGACTGGCTGCCGCCACCAACACTGATGGCAAGAGGGAGAGCAGTGCTGATGTCCTTAGGGTGAGTGAGGGCTGCGGAGACAGACAGGAACAAGGGAAAAATCTTTCCAACACCTCACAGACTTCTGGGTTAGAGAAACCTGTCAGCCCAGCCTCCCCTTTCCTTTTCCTTTTTTTTTTTTTTTTTTGGTTGTTATTTTATTGACAGGATTTAGATTCTTATCTCAGTAAGCTATTTTCTTAAAGCTGAGAAATCAAGAAATGGACTGCAAAGCTCATGGTTGTTTGCATGCCCAGAATACCAGTGCAGGGATGCTTGGGTGAGGTGGGGGGATCTCCTCCACAGGCAATTATCAGGTTGGATCAAGCCATTCAGAAAAACTAATGAATGAACAGAAGATCCTATTCTAGCCAAATCCAATTTCTGTACCCAAAAAATACGGGTTTTACAGGGCAGGCAGACGGAAATGGAAGAAAATGAAACAGGTTCAGGGTTGTCATGAAACCCCCTCCAATATATCACATAACTTATTTTAATAGCACTTTCAGATGAAGACCATGGTACCCAAAGGTTTTTCAGTGAACCTGGGAACCTTCAAGCTGTACTGCCCCATTTCTCTGCCTCCAAGCCTTAGCATGAAGTTGGAGAAGAATAATTCCTGGAAAATATTAGCAGTTCTCATATGCAGAGATACATCCCCCTAGTCCTGGAGTCCTAGATTTCCAGTACAACTTACTCAGGAGATGCAAAGTTTCATCAAGCTACAGAGGATTAAATGGAGATAATTTCACCTTTCCAAAGTGCCCTTTTCTCCCTGCTTCATCTGTGATGTCTCTCAGACTGCTCCTTACCCTGGGGACCTGAGCACAAACTGTCCTTGGGATGCTGGGCACATCATGCCCTGGGCTCTCTCCCTGCTAATAAAAAAATCGTTTAGCAGGAATCTTTGGCCAACTTAAGGTCCTTAAAAAAACAATTATAACTTCTCACTTTCCAGAGAGAGGTTGCCAAACTCAAAACACACAAAGCATGTCAAAACATTTTCTATATATTGAACTATTGAAGTGTTCAGATGTCATTAAAAACAGCCTGTTTATTAAAACACAAGTAAGCAAGAGGCAACTGTCAGACTCTGCAGAGCTTGTCACAGGCAACAAGGCTGTCCCTGTGCTTAATTAACTCCTTGAACTGCAGTTTCAGCTGAGTATTTTCCCTTAAATTCAGATTTTCTTTACATCACCCTAATTGTTACAGCTTTAACTAATGGTCAGGATAGAAATGGTGTGCACATCTTTGTATAATAATGACTCTTTTTTTGGTCATATTACAGGTGTGGAAACAATTCTTTTGTTCAGTTTTGTGCTGTTTTTAACATACCATCACTCATCTATGGTTTTCCCCTCAGAGCTGTCTTGACTTGACAGCAAAAGTAACACTGCAATTTTTTTCAACAACAACAAAAAAATCCAATCTCCCATACTCTTTCTCTGACCCAGTGAACCTCTTCTGTAACTTTACACCAGAGAACAGCCCTGTTCTGTGTTTCCATCTTATTAAATGCTTTTAAGATTTTAATCATTCATTCATTGGCTGCTAAGTGAATATTATATCCCTTTCCTGTAGGCAATCAGATACCAGAATGCTTTAATGTTAAAACTTGTTGCTGCTGCAAACAAAAAGGTAACAAATAGTTTCTTATTCAGTGCTGAATCAGTACCCAGAACGCCACCTCACTAGCTGCAAATATCCTGAGGGCACCTTTATTAATAGAGCTGATCCAACAATATTTGAAAACAAAATAGCCAAAGACAATGTTCATAATGAAGAAACAGGCAGAGTTGTAAAACAATAACTTAGGGTTGTGACTTGGCATTTTTATGGGCAAAGCTAAAACTGTATCACTGCCGTCCAATGATATTTTTCAGTTTCAGTGGAAAGCTTCCTTTGGGTCTTATTTTTCAGTTCTCTTGATCAAGAAACTGGTTGTGTGTATTTTGTCAATTACTCAAATAGACAGGAGAGGAAAAGTAGTGATATTACTGATAAATGTTCTGGTGCTCTGTACCTGCAAGGAGCAGCAAATTGGGAATTTAAGTCATTCTGTGCTCTTTCTTAGGCATCTATTTTTTGGCAACTGCTAGATACTGGAAATTGGACTAGATGAATCCTTGGTCTAGCTACTCTGCCATTCCTGAGATTATTTTGATACAGTCTGATAAATTGGTAGAGCATCTATGCATGACGCAGTTTTTCACATCATGGTTATCCAGCAAAGCTTTCTTTTATGAAAAACATCTAAATTATTTCTCTTTACTCAGGGCTAAAATGCTTGCTCTGAAGTAACCTATAGTTTCACACAGCAATCAAATGACATCAATTCTTTTTCAAGCCTCTGGTTTTTTTCTCCTTTCCTGGATTTTTTTTTTCAAACTCCAAGGATCTGACCTCAAGCATAATAAAGTCAACAAAAATCTTTCCAATAACTTCATCAGATTCTGGGTCATGACCAAAGCTGACTTCCTCCCTTTCCCTGTTCCTTCCATAACAGTTACAGGCCAAACAGACAGAATAACAACCTGTTGACAGGTAACACTAAATTACAGTCATGTGAGAGGCAGAAGCATCACACACAGCTCTGCTGTAAACTGAGCTCTGTGCTGTTTGCAACTTATATAACTTCATGGCTCAGGTTTCTCCACAATCATACCAACAACTTTTTTCTTTAAAGGCCAAGTATTCCTCCAAATTGATATGTCCTTTACATCACTGGGTATCTCCTTGTCTGTTATCAAATAATAAAAACCACTATAGTCGTATAATACGTCAGAAATGGATCCTTTAATGGGCTTTTACCAAGGTTCTGTCAGTTTTGCAGCTCAGATCGGTCACTAAAAGTTATGAGACACATGACAATTTTTGAATTACATCATCTTTAAAAAAATTGTTTGAAAAACTTTCTTGCTACAAAACCACCTGAGTTTAAAAAACATGGGGGTTGGGGAACAGGGAACAATTCACCAGCAATTCTAGTGAAGATTTTTCTTTCAACACTTCCCCAAACCTGTTAATTCCCACACCATTCAATATTCCATGAAAACAAACAAAATAATGCATTAGCTGATTGTAAAGTCTCATGTATTTCTTGGCTATACTGCATATCCCCAACTACCATTCCTAAACTTCAGTATGCACTACCAAATTACAAAGGAGCTACTACTATTTATCATTTTATACTCAAAGATAATGCCTTCATATTAGATGTGCCTTATTTTTTTCTGGTAGTGGAGCCCCTTTGTCCTTCAACAAGCTGTTAAANTAGATATAATATAATTATTATATTATATAATTATTATCTGGGTTTATATTATATAATTCTATAATTATCTATTTAATTATTATTTAATTATTTTTACATTATATAATTATTATATGATTTTTTGTGTGTGCTTATGATACATAGTTCTGCTACTTGGAAAGCTGTATATACATGGAAATCAGGTTTTACGGCCACCAAGATCAGTCTGCTTAACAGGAAAAATTGGCAGGGAGGCGAAGGAAAAAAGCTGAAATACCTGTAAACTCAAATGTAAATAACTTCATATCACTGAGAGTCACAAGGCTTTTCTTTTACACCAAGACATTGCATCAATGTATTCACTTCTATTAATGATCAGAGAACCTCGAACAGGTTCATGAGCTATATAATGAAATAAGCTATTGGAACTACATGCTGAAAAACCCAAAGTGAAAAAGCCAGCAACATGGAACTCAATCTCACCTCTCAAGAAAAATAGGAAAAGAAGACACTTTTTCAAGGCTGCTTGCCATAAAAAAAAAAAAAAAAAAATTCTCTACTTGCTTTCACTGAGAAAGTTTGAATAAATATTCTCAGCATAGTGTTTGCCTTTCCGACATCACTGACTGTAATATTTTGAACTTAAACATCCAAATATACAAACATATTTCAGTCAATTAGGAATCATATAAAATCAAAATTAAAATAAATTTGGTGAGATAATAAGATGGAAGCTCTCAAAAACAACCACACCCAGACCACAAGATACACCAGTGCAGAATTCCAGACAGATTTACTATTTATAACTGAAACTCGCCTTGAAACAATGCAAGGGAAAGATACAAACCTAACCTGAAAAACAGATTTTTACTGAAGCACACACTCCACCTCTTCTCTTAGCAAGCTGCTTTTGCAGGACATCCTTCTGTAAAAACTATACCAAACAATTGCAGCAAAAAGGAGGTCAGGAGAATTTTGTGGCTTAATTTTTCTACCTGTAATTGTCATACTGCCAGAGCAATGGGAAAGGTATGAGCAATTCCCGAAACAGTTGTGTTTTAATTCTGATGCCAAGTCTTTTGGTTATGAAGAATTTTTTCAGACTGAGTTGAAAGTCTATCACAAGTACACAGAAAGTCCTAGGGCAAGAACAAAGGTGCAGGGCAGAAGCTAGTTTATTCAGGCTTGTCAAGTTAAATCTTGTAAAATATGTACACATTTAATTGTTTTCATCATTTATATATGTTTCAAGCATGGAGGGGGCCTCCTGAATCTTTTAAGTAGAAGGCAAGCACCAATTCTGGAAGTCCTGTTTGATCAGGGAAGAAGTCACTCATTTCTGAAGCTTTAAAAGATTGGGTTGGTTAGATTTTTTTTGGTCACACTAAACACAGACAATTTGGAACCATTTCACTTATTTCAAGCAAAAACACCTCAAGAGCAGCCTGACCTTTGCAAGCAACCCTAGCAGTGGGTTAGACACATTATAAAGGATTAAACAAAGCAATAAAGTAATGAGGAAGAAAATGAGGGGCAATGAGCGTGTGGGAGACCCTGTAATTGAGAAAGCGTTATAAAATGAGGTACCACTTGCAGTAAAACACTTAATGAAAGCACAGCACAAGCCTGGCTTCTCTCTCTTCTTGTCACTTAGTTCTCTGAATGACTGGATGTGCTGCCTCTTCTAAAAAAAAATAGTGAAATATTACAAAAGAGACACCTGGNACCACTGGCCAGGCTCCTCCCCATCTCCATTCTTTCCTCAAAAGCAGCTCTCCTCAGCTGCAGGAATGCCAAGCCATTCTTTCAGGTAGCTCAGCCCCACTACTTCTCCTTTCACATGTCAGGATGTGCCATTCAACAGAGCTTTGTAGGTACATGTTGGGAGGAGTTTTTTCAGGATCACGACCAGGAGTGCACACAAATGCTTTAAGAACAAAACAGGGAGATCTCTGTACAGGTTTACCAGGTCCCCTCAGACCATCTTATCACTTTTACAAGTGATGACCAATTTTAATACTGTAAAAAGTAGGTGGAAGAAATGCACAACACATCCAATATGTCCCTTCTACTTGTCCTTCTACCAATTTTTTCCCAAGATTGACTGATTTTTACATAAGCCAAAATTCTGCAGCACCCTCACTGACAACTGAATGCATTTTAGGAATGACTTCTCCTATTAGGGATGAAAGCAGTGGCCTGACTGAAAATAATTCTGTGACCAGAGAAGCTTCTGTACAACCTTCTGCTCTAACAAAAAAAATTATAGATGGTTTGGGGAGGTCTGATTTGGTGCTGATTGTAAAGCAGCAATTAGGAAAGCATCAAAACTTTTCAGGCTATTCTCAGAGTAGACTGGAAATCACAACAGCTCACTAAAGATGGTTCTGAGATAGGTGTTTGAAACAAACCATTCAAAACAATTCTGGCTTTTTTAAAGATTTCCAAGGAGAACTGAAGGTCTCTGAGTCTTTTCCCAAAACCACAACTTATAGGATTATTAGCATGCCATGTTACCCAATAATAAATATCACACGGCAAGCAACAACAGCAGCAGCACTCTCCTTTTAATTGCTCACCTTGCAAAGAAAACGGTGGCTCTGTTTTCTTGTCCAATTTTAACAAAAGAATACTGAAAGAGGATCCTTGTATCATGTCCCTCTTCCAAAGTTCAAAGCAATTGCCAATAACAAAATCTGCATATCATTAGTGGGAAGAAAGCTTCCTGGGGAAAAAGGTAGTGGGCATGGAGTTTCCACTATCTACCACATGGAATATTTAGGAAACAAACATTCTTTTCCCTGTAATGGCAAAACAAGTTAGGTGAGCAAAAGATAAAATGATCCACAAGCTTGGGCATTATTCCAAACCCCCAGTATATGCAACCCAACCATCAGTTGGATCACCCTGCCTGTTTTCTGAAGAATATAATAGATGGAAATCTGCTCCTTAAACTGTTTTTCATACAACAGGAAACCGACAAAACAGCATTGCAACAGCAGCACTTGCAGGGGCTACAGAAATACCTGATCCTGGGATCAGAGCCCTTTCTTGCTGAATCTTTTTCCCTTTAACAAACATTAGAAATATCTGTAAATTAAAGAGAAAAACTTTTCCTCACAACCTGCTACACAAGGCTTTTAAACTGGTCTAAACACACAGAGACAATGTATACGCAGGCACCTATGTGCAGGAGCACAGACACACACACGAGGCTTAAAGTTTTAGGATGTTCTAAAATATGTTTTTAAGAAAAGTAGTTGCTGCCATTTATGATGAGCAAAAAATGAGGAGAAATGTAAATCATTCCTGTATGTTCCCCTGTTTTCTCCATTATTTAAAACTAATTGAAGTTAGAACTTTAATATGTAACATTAAAAATAAAAATGGTTTTCCTCAGAAATTTTGTTATAATGGAATCAGGTGATCAAAATATGTCTATCACTGAAAAACACAGATCCACTAGCCCCAAAATAAAAACTGTGCAGCAGACAAAGATCAATGAATCTATCAAACACAATCTGGTAACTTCTTAGCCTCAACATTTAAGCTACCATAACTATTACTCTCTTGAACAAACACAGCTTTTGGAAAGGTTAAACCTGTGAGGTCCTCATCGGAAAGTCCCTGAGTAAATTATAACATGTGATGATGACATTCCTGTGTCTTTTGGAAGCAGCAAGGGGAAGTAAGGGTAGGTCATTATAAGCCACTTGCCTTTACAACCGGCTGTAAAAGACAATGAGGACAGGAAGCTTCCCACCGAGATCAAGGTGCACAATCCCCAGCTAAAAATAAACAAGCCCCGAGAGTCACATCTGCTGGAAAATATCATTGGAGCCTGAATTCCCAGGTGCCGAAGCAACGGGAAGAGAATGCCTTGGTACAGCAGGCTCCCAAAGGATCACAAAATAATAATTACAGGGATTGGCAACAATTACTGTTCGTGCTAAAGCTGTAGATAAAAATATCAGAGCATGCTAATTTATAAAACCATGGGAAAAAAGGAAACTAAAATAAAAATATTATTAAAATAATTTAAATTTACTTTAAATTTATCCTTGCCATCCTTTAGCTCCCAGACATAAGGCCTGGGGTTATTCTGTCACCAAACTTTCCTATCAAAAACAACTGGAGCAGTAGAAAAAACCCCAAATTTCCACCCTTTCTCACCAGGCCTCACCCATTAGACATCACCACCTCCTGCACATGTTCCCCACTCCCAAAGACTCCCAGGCCAATCCCAAGTGCTCTGGGGCTCAACAGCCATGCTTGTGCCAAGGAATATGTACTCTTTGCAGAGGGAATTGGGTTGCTGGAGCTGCTGAGATCTCTTCCCATTAAACCAGCCAGAGGCAAGTATCCAGGATGGGTGGGCAGTTCTAGCACAGCTGATCAACAATGGGGGAAAAAAAATGGACAACCTTATTCCTTAGGGACAGGGAAGCTCTCTGTGTTGGCACAGCCATGTTTTGGTTGAGGAATGGAGGAGAGTTTTCTGCCTTCAATATTTATTTTTTTTTTCTCCCACAGGCAGGCTCCCGTGAACAATGCGACGACAACTTGAGTCATGTAATTCTTTCCTATTCTGATTTTTTGGCAGCTCCGTGTGCACAGAAATGCCTGGTGAGAGACCACAGCCTGGAGACTGCAGTGGGAATAACGGAAACCCAGAAAGCTCCAAAACCTAATGCTGATACCATTAATGAGTAAATTTATTGGACCTGAGGCAGTTTCATTTAGTTCATAAATAGCCTAGAAAACTTTTAAAAACCGTGGATTGGAAACCACTTCTGGCTGTCAGTACTAGGAAAAACTACGCACAGGAACATACCCTGCAACTTGACATAAAGATTACCTAAACAAAAACAAGACTGGGACTAAAGCACAAAATAAAAAATATTCCAGTTGTGGGAAGGTAGGAGGAACATCCTGTTTCAGGCTTTTATAATGCTTCAATTCCTTACATTTCTTATTGCATGAAGCCTCCTGCTCTAAAGAACTTTTCACACTCCCAGTACTTCTTCCCTGTATGCTTGGTGGCTTCACCATTTCTTCTGCTTCTTGAAACAGCTTTTAAAAACCACTCTGTTTTTCAGTGCCACCCAAGGACAGCTACACCTGGTGTGGAAGAACTACTTTAGTGACAGGTGGTAACCACACAGTCACTATATAATAATAGAAATGCATAATTATACAGATAAGCTCTTCTTTAAAACAGAGTACCCACATTCAAGAATCAGCAGGAAGAGCTGAAAAATAGAACTGGTGAAGAAAAACAATTAGCCTTCTTTTTTTTACTCTTTTCAGTCAGTAACTATTTTTGTAGGACTCATTTCTGTAAAGTGTTAATGGGTAATACATGTTCCTCTCCTGCAGACTCCACTGCACTCTGTAACCCGAGAGCTATCACACACTCATGCTCTTGGACACATTTTCCACATTATTTGAGTATATCCTTCCCTTAAAACTACTTTGGCATGACATTAAGGAAGTTGTGGCTCAGGTGGTAAATCCAGGACCATCTTGAAAGGCAAGCTGGTGAATTAAGCTATATTCAAATTAAAGGGGAAACCACGGGTTGTTAAGATTTTATAAAAATACCCCTAAGAACAAAAGGCATTTAAAATTTTTGTTGACTGCCTAATAGAGGAGTTATATTCTGGTTCCAAAGCATTCCTATTACAATAGAAGCTGCCCTTACATATTCCCATCTGAGACACAGTTCAAGCTGGTGCAGCTCTAAAGCCCTAACCACCTCAATCCAGTCCATTAAAAATGAAGCATTCCAGGTATTGACCCAAAATGAAGCTCACTAGCTGGATCCTTCCATGGGTTTGCTTTTCCCTCCTGTAACTTTACTTTTGCAGGATTCAAATCTGCTGCATATAAAATGCACAGAGCATCACTTCAACGCTTCCAGCACAGGAATGCTCAGATCATCATAGCCTGAACCACAGGTGAGGGAAAACAGAGGGGCAGTTTCATGACCTCCACAAACCAGGATGATCATCCAAAAAAGAAAAAAGTCTGTTGTGTGAAAATGCAAATATGGAAAAACAGGTGAAGTTCTTTTTCTAGCACTTTTGATTTTTGCAGCAAAAATCTCTGCTAAATAACTTTATGCATGAAAACTCGCATCCCAGAGGTTTTACAGAAAAACCATCAGAACTTATTACAACATTAATTCATTCCAGTATTTTCATGCAAATCAGCTTGGTTGCCTTCACAGCCCAGTTATCTTCTCAACTGCTCTCCCCCCTTATTTTTTACCCCTAATTTTAAAACAGATTAATATTAACACATATTAATTAATATTAATGCAGATTAACACAGAGCCTGGGCCAGATGCAGGAAGAAACTTCCCTAAGTCAGAATGATTTGGAGGACAGGCCCTTGAGCCATATTGCTGCAGTGATGGAGATCAGGCATACAGCTGTGGGGGAAAACATCTAATTTCACATTTTAAACACCTGCAAGAAAAAAAATCTCACTACGATCAGAGGAATCAGGGGACTGGGATTTATGAGTAAGACTGTCAAGATTGTAAGAAACAGAATACTGCATTTCCAGCTCCCTTGCCAAATACGTATTATGAGTTCAGTTCATTTTACACAGATTCAAGCAAGCAACAAAAAAGGAAAAAAAAGAGAGAAATAAAAAAAAAAAAAAGGTTCTTTCAGTCTACAGAAACATCAGGGATTAAATGTCAATAGCAAATCTCTCAGTACTTCCTGCCACCACGCCAAATAAAGCCTGCTTCCAAGCCAAACATCTGCTTTGTCTGTCCCAAACAGGAACTCATGAGAAGGAAATGTAGCACCCTGTACACTGTGGTCAAAAGACAACATTTTAAAAATTTTACTCTATTCAAAGATTTACCTTTAACATCTCTGAAAGAGTAAGGTATTTTAAAAAAAAATCTGCTATTTGCACTCTGCTCCTCAAGGGCTTCATGACCAAGGCATCATTCATCAATCACACAAATGTGGCATTGGCAAGAATATTCACTGTGCTAATGCCTTTTACAGAAGTTGCAGTCCCACATACATTAATTCTGAAGGAATAAACCAGACTGACATTTATTATGTGCACATGTATAGAGCACCCTCTCTCTCATTTGCTCTCCAAAATAGGAGATTATACAAAAATCAGGTGTTTCAATGATATTAACAATACTTTGGGAGTACAGTTTTTTCTGTGGCCAATGCTACCAAACCTCCACAAAAGCTACAGAGGTTTTACAGAGTGGTCATGCTTTTCTGGTCTTGGCTCCAAGCTAACAAATAATATTATTGTAAACTGGAGTATCTACTGAAAATTGAGGTAGAATATTAAAATACACAAACATTTTTCTAGGCCAGGATTTCCAGCTGACAGCATCAGAGGCTTCTTGGGAACTACATTTGAAACTCCCTGCTGAAGGCTGATGACACTTTTTTTTTTTTTCTGTATTTTTTTTCTGTATTTTTTTTTCTGTATTTTTCTTATACAGAATAAGGCACCAAACTCTATTTTTACAATTCCAGGTAACAAACTGCACTCCTACCTTTCAGAAAGAAAATCCTCGTTGGATTGGATGGCAGAACAGGTGCAGGCAAATTTTAAAACCTGGTGTGTAGTTTGAACAGTGAGATACAAGAGAAATTGTTCCTCTGCATTTTACAGGGCTAAAAACATTTCAGATCTATTTCTATCAGCCAATTACATATTTCTTGTAACAAAAAGCAAGTTTTTGTTTAGTTCAGCTAAACTGAACCAGCTGAAAATCTTGGTGAAACATTCCCCAACACCCATGCAATAATTTGTGTCTGCAGTTAATTAAGCCTCACCCCAGCCCTGTGAGAAACTCAGGTCAGCTCTCTCCTTTCACAGGCAGCCTAAACTACAGAGCCAGGAAGGAGTAAAACCCAGATTAGCACTTCTTGTTCCTTAATCCTGTGATGGGTCTTACAGATCACAGTGCACTTAAGAGCCTCAGAGAGGAAGGACACAGGAACTCCACCACTGCTCAGAAGAGAATTAACATTCAGAACAGTTATTTGGCTAGGAACTTTAAACAGAATTCCAAATGGTGGTGAAAACACAGCCATGGCATGGACATTAATATAAGGGAGGGAAACAACACAAAATTGAGAGAATCCACACGTGCACACAAACCCCTCTACAATAAATAAATCCAGAGTATTATCAGCAAATGAACAAAAAGGTTTAGTAATTTGGCATCTGTTATGACTGTGAGAGATCTCTTTTAAAAGCAGATAGTAAATTCTCAACCATGGATGCAAGGGACCAGAAGTTCATGCCACATTATCAGATATGGATATGTCTGTAATTCAGTTTCTTTCAGTTTGGATAAATCAGCAATGAAAAAAGAAACTGAATTTTTAAAAGAGATACAAAATTTAGATTTTTTTTTTCTCCCAGAAAATAATACTGGCATTGTTATCCAGATCCTAGAGAAGTAAACAGCAAAATAGACTCTAATAGGGAAAGGGTTTCCAATAAACAATAATATTTACTTAGTGTGCATTATTTAAAGAGAGTATTTTGTTAGGACTTGCTGGAGTTTTCAGGTTTTTTTATCTTGTAAATCTCTTGTATCAGTTTCAAGCCAAAGTCATGTTTCCACATGAAATCCTGATACTCTCATTTTACACTAGTGGGCATAGTGCATTTCAACAAGCTACAACTTGCTGCCACATGGAGCTCACATTGTGGGGAAATGTTACATTTTTAGGTCAACATTTGAAAGAAAAACAGCCACTGAGCATCTCTGTGCAAAACAGGATCAGCAGATGGCCACCTTCCCTTAAAACATAGCCCCATACTTGCTAATCTTTACACAGATGGAGAATTCAAGGATTACTGGGAGATATTACTTCTTACTAAGGAACTACTCTCTGTCAATGGGTAGGCTGTTGGTGGAAGTTCTTTGCTCTTTATCTAGATAATGAAGAAACAGGTAGGAAATAGAAGCTGAGATTTGTACAAGAGCTGTTAAACAATGAAACACAGAGAAAAAAATTAAATCCTTCAAGCCGTCAGTCCTGTTTCCTCAAATTTGCTGCTACCATGGACATAGGAACACGGGGGACTTAGCTCCAAGTCAGACCACCTGGAAGGCTGCTGAAAAGCCAGGAAAGCCTGGGAACTTTTGTATCTCAGTGAAATGAAAGCCTTTTTCCCATCCAGCCACCCTTAATTGCTCAGTGTATTTCCTGGTGATCGCAAAGGAAATGAGTTGTTGCTCAATTCACTAGAGCCCTGTTCTATAGCTGACTTTAAAAAAAAAAAAAAATCAACAGGGAAGGGAAAAAAACCATAAAAGAATAGTTAAGCAAAATTGGTTACCAGACTTGAAGAAACTCGGATGCAATTTTTAGCTCACTCTGAGTTTCCTACACAGTTTAACCTGTGCTGCCACAGCTGCTCACTGCTTCACCTGTTTCTTAGATGTACAAACACCAGCCATAACTGTATGCAAGTGAGCTCCTGAGCTATTTCAGAAAAAAAAAATATCTGTATTTTTAGGTATACCTCACAGGCTTTCCACTAATGGCTTGTATCTTTTCAAATAAAATTTATTTTTTCACAAAGGTGTATTCCAGAATAGAGCCCCACAGTTAAGACTGCAACTATAACAAAAACCACCTGCAGTCTCTTTAAAACCTGCAGGAGAAGTGCTCAACACCTATCTGGCATGTGCTGGAATTAAATTGGGGTGTATTTTGTTTTAGAACCCCAATAGTTTCCAAGGCTCAAGGAAACAGAAGACCTCAAGAAAAATGAAGCAGTTAATAACTTACTTTCTGATGTGAGACCAATTTTTATCAACTTACCTTGCCACCAATCAGTGCCCATCTTTTACAGGACCTTTTTTATCACAGCCCATTTTTAACCTGGTCTTGGGAAATATTCCCCAAGAGTAGTCCTTTGCATTCAAAAGAAAAAAAAAAGGATTAAAAAAAAAAAAAACCACCATAAACAAACTTTGAACAAATTGGAAATTAATGAGACACCATTTATCACTTCACTGCCAGTGAGAACTAAATTTGCAAATGTTAATAATTAGGAAATTTGTACATCTAAAATGAAATTAATTTCTGTGCACCTTTTCACACGGCATATATTGAAAGACTTCTTTTTAGATGTGATATACTCATAGAGAACTCCACTACTACAAACCAAATAAAGAATTTTAAGTGATACCTGGCTACTCCTCTGAAGTATCTTCACATGACAGCAGGTAGGAAGAATCTATTATTTTCTAATTAATGTAATTATAAGCTAATTTATTGAATCTGTTTGTAGGAGACAAAAAAATTCTTTCAATAGGCCCTTGGCACCATTCTCTTGATAATTCCTCAAATGTTTGAGTAAAGTATCAAACACAAAACTGTTAAATCAAAATCTGGCCTGTTGGTGAGGGGAGTAATGAGAGGAAGAGGGAGACAATGGAAGAACATTAGGGAATGAGAAAGAAACATAGTGGTAACTTAGAAAATATATCAGAGTAAAATATTCATAAAAGGGAAAAAAAATAGAAAATGTGAATGTGCTTAGTTAAAGCTAACATGAACTTAAACCATGTCACCAATCACATCCCATCCTTTTCAGCAACAACAGCAAATTCTGATGTTCACTTTTGAAGGAAGGGTTTTCTCCAACTGCTATAAAAAGCCTGCAACAAATTTAATTTAGGAACACATGATCCTTTTGCAGCTGGAGTATCAAGAATGCCATCCACTGACTCCATACACAAAGAAGTTGCCAGGGCAGAGCATGCGTGCCACTGAAGTGCCATAAATAGTTAAATATTAGGGTTAGATTCCTCCCTCCCCTAGTGAGTGGACTATTTCACTCTCTCAGCTAACCACCCAGGGCTGAGGGAAAGGGCAGCTTCACATCCTACACTGTTTAATGACAAGTAATATACTTGCAACCCAGGATCCTGCAGTGAAGAACAGACACCCTTGCACAGTTGTCTAGAAGTTCTGGATCTGTATCATTGTCTAAAGGAGAAAGAAAATAGTTTTCCTTTATTTGCATCTATCATTTTTCAGTTAACTGATCGATGAAATTGGAATTAGACACTTTAACAATTCCTTTTAATTGGTTGGAAAGATTTCCAGCAGAAAACACTGATTTCTTTTGAGTTGCCTCTGTGGTCTGTGTACTGCTGTCAGGAGCAAAAAATGAGATTTTTCAAGCCACTATACAGCTAAGAACAGACCTGTCCTGTGTGATACTCTAGTTATAGTAATTTCTGAAATACAAATAGAGCTAATCCAGCGAAACATTAACAGCAGCTTCCATGCATCCCCTTCTCACACAGAGCTAGGATTACATCAATTAGTTCAAGTACTTTTAGTACCCATAGAATATTTCATATTTACTGCAGTCATCTAATACTGTCTGTGATCTAAAGATATCACTACTGGATTCAACCCCTGAGCCAGTTTGCCTATATCATAAGTTAAAAGTCCCAACACAAGGGATAGGCACATGAAGTTATCCACTCTCTCCAGCTCCCCTGCTCATATACAGGCTCAAGGAATTCACAGGACAACCAGGAAAAAAGTCAACTAGACTGCGACTAAGGCATGTGGAGCAGGGAAGGAGGAACGGTTATTATACACTTCAACAACCTTCTAGTCTTCAGTTTCTTACAGATAAGCCCACCATGGCTGGACAAGCATCTCTCCCTTAGAACCATCAAGTGCATGCTTCTACACTTGGCTACCTGCAATATCACCATAAGGGTAGTCCAAACTTATCCCACCCATTTATCAGTATTAATTTTGTCATGCCAAAATGAGGATAGCTGTTTTCTTAGGGCAAGAAGCTTGCCTACGCTTGTACTGATAAGAATCCAGCTTAGTTTTATGCTTTAACAAAACAGGGAAAAAAATACTGTGACAACACAAAAATACACATTGAAAGCCTAAATTCCATTAGTTTACAAGGACTGAAGTGTGTGTCATTTTTTTTTTCCCTATGGTACCAGACAGACAATAACAAGAGAAAAACATATTTGTAAAGATTTAGTTAGTATATCAGAATAATTAAGATTAATGGAAAACTTCCAAAGTAGCTCACTAATGTATCATGCACAGCCTATTAAGCTTGACACAGCAAGCTTTTTCTCATGGCCCCAACTGCAGTGACTATTTAATGTATCTGCTGTGTGCTGTCCCCTAGGACCACAAAATGGACTTTATAAACTGTTAGGACAAACACTGACGAGCATCTAAACTTTGTTTATCGCTGAAGCCAGGCCAAACACTGCTAATTGGAGTTCTGCTAAACAATGTTTACATGCTAATTAGTCCACTTCCTAAATTGAATGTTCCAAGAAAAACTAAGAAAATATTGGAGAGCTGCCACTGGGTTGCAGTTTCATCAAGAAGTTACTTCACAGACAAACAAGGACACGTAATGGTAAATTGGAAAGGTAAATTCAAAGGGATGGACCAATGTATGTGGCTAAACATCATAAAAAAGGACTCCACTGTCTGAGAGGGAAAGCTGTTCTACAGCTTTTTAATTCAGATGGAACCAAAACATTCAAATGTGGAGGAAAATACAGTGTTGGATACAATGAGACAGAATGGCAGTGGTGAGAATGACTCCAAGAAAATAACATGCTGTACTTCAATTGTGAACTCATCTTACTAGTATTACTTGTAATTTGGACTGCTAGCAAAAATCTGAAGAGGATATGTCAGCCACATGACTCAGAAAGCCATGTCATGCAGACCTCTGAAGCCAATAAAATGAACCATTCATGAGACAGCCAAAATCTGGTGGGGTTTTACACACCAACAGCAAGTCCATTTTGCAGGGGAGGGGGGAAAAGAGCCTTAAAAAAAAGGATTGAAACTCCAATAAGGACAAATGCTCATGTCCCTGAGGTAGCTCCTGGGCAAGGAGAGGACAAGAGGTGGAAAAGCCACTGAGAGGGAGACAAGTCTAGAAGAGCACAGTAAAGAGGGAGAGGGAGAAGGAGAATGGTCTCAAGGAGAACATCCCCCTTTTCTTTCCAGGATGGCTTTGGTTATGAGACAGGGGGCCCTGGAACATGAGGTTTTGCTCACCCTGCACATGACCAAGGATATTTTTATTAGGTATAATGTAGTAATTTTAAAAGAGTAAAAACATGGCGATATCATGGTTTTCAATACTTTTTTTGCTTTAAAAGATGCCAGTTTTCTTGCACCAAACCCCAGGGAATACTCTTTTCATGCACCAGTCTCAACCTGAAGAAAAATCTTCAGAGGACAGGCAGCAGTGCAAGGCCGAGTACAAAGGGATCTGGATCTCTAGAATACTGCATTATCAGTATCCCTGGTAATCAGAAATGCCTTTTGCTGTGTTTAATAAAAGGAGGAAAAACTTTTGACCTGGAATTTCAAGCTAACTTAGCAATATTTGTCTTCTGACCCCATAGTCTCTGACCCGCGTTTCATTTGACTCCGATGCCGAAGGACTTCCTCGCACGGCTGCAGCCCAGTGCCAGACATCCAATCTGATTTGGGCCGGATCTTTGGAAGCCTTATCTCCAGCCAGCAACTTCCCCTGCAACTACAAAGGGGACCTGGGCCATGGCTGACTCCCTGCTTACCTCCATAAGGGACTACAAGGAGCAAAGCCCATGAGCAAGCCTAACCTGTGCCAGATGGCTCAGGAGTGCCGCGGCCTCCTCCACCTGCGGGGTGGCCTCTTGCCCACACAGCTGGGGCTAAAAGGAGCTCCCTCCTGCCACCCGAGACTTCAGAGCCTGTGGCCATGCCTAGGAAACACACACCAGAGTCCCAAGACAGTCCTTTCTCCTTCCTACTCACAACTTCAAAGGCTTTCTTTCCCCTTCTACTGCCAGGTACTGTGTGAATTTCTGGTAAGAGCAGCTGGCTCTGAACTGGGCCTCTCCTAAAGAGGAAGATGCAGGGAAGAGGAAAGGGAAAAGGCACATGTTCCCCAGGAGCCATGAGAGAGAAGCACCCGTGTAACACCACCATGCAATGAGATAAAACTCCCTTCCGGATATGAAAAAGCGCAGGGTGGCAAAGGATAAGCGCAGTAGACAGGAGTGAGACAGAAATAAGGTCCATTAGCCAACACCTGATTGTTTCTAGGATGCATCTGAGAGCTGTGTTTGGTTTCCCTATTTAAATTTTCATGTGGCTGTATGCCTAACTTGGCTAAGGAGGCTCACAGACATGGCTGCAAAATAGTCCTCCTGCGGTGAATCTTTTTGTGCCACTCTAGAAAAATGAGTGGTTTGTCCTCCTCACAGCTTGATCTTTTCTAAACCACAGGATCTTCACAAGATCTTTCCTAAATCATACATTCCCACTTCTGGAGCTGCCTGCTTTTTTACTTCAGTGGTTTCTCAGTTATGAAAAACTAAGGGCACAGTATTCTTTAGAGGTTATAACCGTAAAAAAAACAATCACTCCCAACAACTCAGCACTGTCAAAAGAAAGCCCATACCTCATCAGCTATTAAAACTGAAAAGACCAGTAATTTAACTTATTTATTAACTGGTTTTTATATCAACCCACACTCTCCCTTTAATTCAATCCTTAATCTCCGGTCTTATTAAAGGAATAAATTGCCTTTCCAACAATGGGGAAACCCAAGTAGAACCCAAGGCTACTTGGTTAATTCACAAACACATCATGCTGCTGGGAGAGGAAAAAACAGTGTCTGCAGCTTTGTTTATGCTCCTGGATGCCAGAGGATAGACTCGAAAGTACGTGCAATCAACAACCCACAGAGTGTAATAAAGAATAAAGGACCGTGCTCCACACGTGGCGTATGGATTACAAATGGAATCAGCTTCAGAAGACTCCTTAAAACATGAAAACCTGAAAAAAAATTCACATCCTCAATATAACTGCATTTGTCACATAGGTTTTCAGAGTGTTCTCGTGATTGGCAATTGAGGTCTATTCTGCCAATTCTTTATATAAAAAAAAATTAAATCCAAGCTGTTACTATTAAAAATACAGTATTCCTAAAAAATTACTACTTATGCAGAAATTAGAATGTCAGCAATGAAGCAGAGTGGGGACTATTTCAGAATAATAAATGCTCAAAAAGTGAACAGTAAATTCTCTATTAGCATAATTTTAGGAGGAAAAAAAATAAGTAAGAAAGATTTACCAATAAAATACAGCACCTTTTTAACACTGAGGGTATGATTTTCAGAATTCCATTGAATTCCACAGAACTACTTCTGGAAAAGCCACACTGCTCGCAGAGAATAACAACAATTAAAAACTAGCAGTAAAGCTGTCAGCAGCTTCCTTCTTATTCAGGCCACTGTGATTTTTGTCCTTAAGAACACATCTGCACTGATGAGCAAAACAAAAACGCAAGTTGGGAATGACTGTACATGCTAAATAACCCCAAGGTCTGGAAGTGAGGCAGCACAGATCTCATCTTACCCCACCTGAAGCAAACACTCCCTTCTAGCAGGGTCTGTGACTGGGACAGGTGAACAGCCTGCTGCAGATTTTGGGTGTGAAACCTCTTTGTGATACCGAAGAGGCAATGGCAGGTACAGAAAAACACTGACAATGAAGCATCCCTCAACTCTGAACTTAGCCTCGGGCATGGCAGGGAGTGTTTCGAGCTTTAAAAAGAAAATTAAGAGAACACAGACTGTTTCAACTCTCTCTCTCCTCTCAGGCTTGTCTACAGGGACATTAATGGCTATGCTAATCCTGTTGGGACACTTGTATTCCAGGATTAATGCTCCCTACCCTCTTCTGCTTGTATTTTGTACACAGAAAAAAAGGGGAATTTTTCATTTTGGAATACAAGTGTCCTTCTAAAGGGTTACACTGGAATAGCCACCACAGGATCAAAGAACTTCCTTGGAGGATAAAGCCTTTATCTCCACACATTTGTTCTTTTCCTGTTAACTTGGAATGAAAAGGAAAGCCAAGACCAGCAGTTCTCTTGTCTGCTACTTTGGGAACCGCTGGACAGCTCAGGGACTATGCAATCTATCATCAAAATTTTCTCTTTCATAAGATAACACAACTTTTTATGATCAAGTCATGTAGTTTCTGGGCCAAATTCACCCACAGTTTTCAGTGTAGATACAGCATATCCAAAACATCTGGGTGCATAAAACAAAGACTTGGAATTAGCCTTCTGAGTCTGAGAAATACGATGTTTATCTCCTCATGCTTATGGATTCAAACACTTTCTACGACATTTTGTAACAACCACAACTTATTTTACAAATTCAGATGGTTGTAGGAAAGATTTTTAACCATTAACTTAAAAAAAAAAAAAAATCACAAAAACCCCACCCAACAAAACCAATAAAAATGTATCTCTAACTTGCAGTGGGAAACAGCTACTGTTTCATTCCACTAAAAGAGATGGTTGATTCTACCATAAACTGACAAGATATAGATTATTTCTCACTATTGCAGCTCTAATGCTGTAAATGTCATATCCATCAGATTCCTGCTGCAGCATCTGTCAGAATGGGACTTGCTTTGCTAGGCCTTAAGCTAATAGATGTACTGAATTGTAAACAGGCAGCGCTTTAGGACAAAACATGTCAAAAGAGCAGAAGTTAAACAATGACATGTAAGGAAAAATGAAAAACCAATCACTTACAATTAGACTCAAAATGTGCTTAGTCGCCAGTGCCCCCCACCATCAGCTACAATAAACATGAAGCCTAAAACCAATTGTAAAAAGTCACATTAAATAGAAGGGGAAACCTCATTTGATGCAATGGGTACAAGCAAAGTGAGGGACAAAAATGTTCCGTGACCTAAATAACAGGTTATTTTCCCAACTGCCAATGGAATTTAAAAGGGTTTAAACATGAGTTATTTCCATAGGAAACTTGCTCATGGTTTCAAGCTGCCTGTGATTTCAAAAGAGATGAGAGACTTGTTTATGTAGCTGTGGTAGCAGTTTTACATGAAAACTCTTATGCTGGTGTTCCCTGATACTCATTGGTGCAGGCTGAGTAACAACTAATAAGCTTTGTCTAAACTCACACTTTCTTCAACCATTCAGCTCAAGTTTTAACTTTTTTATTTCAAGGAGCAACAGTAGCAGTCAGCTGGGATCCACTTTCCTTTGTTTTTTTTTAATTTAAATTAAGTACAGCAAATGCAGCATAATCAAGCAGAAAAATATCAGGGCTTTAAATAAAAAAAAAATTTAATACTTAAATATTTAATACTCTGACTTGTAAGCACAGAAGTAAAAACAAAGAAGTATTCACAAACTGAAAATGCTCCTTCCATTCACATTACTTGCTGAGTAGATTAGATTAGAAAAATCAATGCTTTCTTTAATGTTATTATGTTATGACACTATCCAGAAATGCTTCCTCTGCTAGCAAAAATAAGAAGTGTAAATCAAAGCAATACAGCTCAATATCTGTAGAAGAAATACTGCCATGAAGAAAAGAAAAATCGCATTCTGATAGGATGAACCTTCAAGTACATCTGCAAACAGCACCAAATGTCCACATCAACAAAAAAACGTATTTCAGAAGTCACCCTAACAAATTAATAGCCATCTTCTCTGCCATGGAATACATCCATAATATTCCTACCAGATTTTCAAATAGCTGAATAGCAAGCATGAGAAATTCTGCAAAAGCTACAGGAGCAGGAAATAAGAAGCAATGCAGTAATTAAGAAACGGGATGCTTTACAAAGTGATTTTCATTCTGTGGTTTATTTTTGAAGCAAGAATTTGGCTGTCATTTAAACAAGATAAAATTAAAACTTGTACTTTATTCTTCTCCAAGTATACATATCCTACAGACCAAAAGGGTATCCACAGAACTAATAATGATATTTACTTTTTCTTCTTTTTTCTCCTTTCAGTGAGAGTCTGTGCTTACTCTCTACACAGGGGTAGCTGTATTTTCCTCTCCTGACAAATACATTAGTTCCATTAACACTCGCAGAACAAGCACAACAGTCTTCTGTGTACCTTTATAATACGAATTGTCCCTAAGCACTTGTGGAATTAAACAGTGAACTTTACCCTCAGGGCTGTCTCCGATTGGAAGGCAGCCACTGGATACAGAATGTTTTTGCAAACAGGTCAATCAGGAAGGTTAAGAGAGCAGACAAAAAACCCCAGATAGCTGAGAATAACCCTGCAGCCCTGCCGCCAACTTGCAGGAAACACACACCATATTTTAATGGATGTCATTACTTAAATCTCTTGATGCTCTCATGCCAAAATGGGCAACTTCATTGCTATGGCAACCAAAGCAACACTGCTGCCCACTTGTGCCATCACAAGTCCTTTTTCTTGTCTCCCTTTGTTGTAACTTTAATTCACTGGGTATTGCAGGGAGGGGGAAAGAGAATTGGGATGGCATCACTGCTTTTGTTACTGAAGAAACCACTTGTCCATTTCAGAAAAGGATCTGAATGGTCAAAAGACAGTGATAATGTGAATTCAAACCATGATGGCCTTGTTTTAGTTAGCACTAGGGAGAAATAAGAAAGAGAAGTAGAAATTACAATATAAGAAAAAAAAACCTCACCAGAAGAGTTTCAGAAAAAAACAGAAAGGTTTGCTGTACGTAACATAGCAACCATCAGTTCAAAGCAAGAAATACCAGGAAAGGGAAATCTGGGAAAGAAGTGCAGAGGTGAGGAATGGACAAGAGTTGGTAAAGAAAGAAATGCAACTGAAGAAAATGCTGGAAGTGTGTAAAAGGAATCAGAGGAAAATAAAGAAAAACACCTAAAAGTTTTTACACTTGAAACAAGATACTAAAAAACAAAACCCAAACCAAACAACTACAACAGCAAACAAATACACACCCAACACATATCAGTATTCAACTTTCTGAATTTTGTTTTGCCGGATCTGAGACCACTGAATCATTTTGGTCTGTTTTCACCAGAAAATCAGGTCTGTACCAGCACACCTTGTCCAAGGCTAACAGAGCCAATACAATCCCCACGTGAATTGTCCAGTGTCCGCATTGGCAATAACTCCAGTTAAGGTTTTAGCCTTTGCTTGCTGGGCATACTATTTCTTTCCTGCAGTAGGTTCTATGGTATTTAATAGACTAGAAGTTCAGCTGCAGCCCTCCTAAAATTCAGCAGAAGTCAGTCAACAAGCAGACATACAAATTTATCAGAAACTTTGTTAGTTTTGCAGCTTTGTGGAAGCTCCTGTTTTAGCTCTGGGAGGAAAGGATGTTGACATGAAAAAGCTGATTCTTTAGACTCAGTAAAAAAAGCTGATTCTTTTGACTCAGCACATTTCTTTTCACTAATCAATTTGTAAAACCTGAGGTAGTAAATGACTACTGGAAATGGGACAGAATCAGGAAAACCATTTCCAAAGCAAATAACTGAAAAGGAAAATACAATATAATTGGGAATTTCCTTACTAAGGTGATTGATTTTGCCAGAAGTGACAAAATGAGAGGTAGCTGACATGAACAGGAAGGGTGGGACACACTAAGATAGAGAAATACAGTGCCAGGGAAAAGACAAGAGAAGAAGAACAAAAAGAGAGGGAGGAAAAGCAGGCAAAATCTGAAAGCATGAAGTCAACAAAATGAAGAAAGGTCAAGCTGAGAGCAATGAGAAATTCAGCCTTGAATAGGCTAGTGTTCACAAAAGGAGCAAGTCAGGAAAAAAAAAGCATCATTAGTGGTAGAAAAGGGCAAGTTGTGGTTCAGAGAAAAACAATTGAGAAAGATTTGGAAGCGGAGGGGGGAAACCCACACAGAGTTTGGTAAAGACTAACTCAAGTGAATGAACTGAATGAATGAACAGCAGATGCCATCCAGGGAACAGCAAGATGGCTCCAAAAGGAAAAAAAGACAGCTTCCAGAGTCACTGGAATCTAGCTGGTTTTGACCTTGGAAATGGAGAATTTGTTTGGCATATTTGAGAAGAGTCTCAGATAACTTTAGGCGTTAGAGTACAACTTGACCTCCTTTAACGGGACGTAATGACATAGCCCAATTTTTTTTTTTTTTCAAACTTACAAGAAGACGAAGTGTGAAGAAAGACTGTGAAAGAAATTAGTTTTGAAATAAATAAAAATATTTATGAACTTTGTATCATCACCGTTATTGTTAGCACCTCTAATGTTTCTAAAAAAATTCTGCCACTCCACTACTTTTAGCTTTGCAAGCAAATGTAATGATACAGACCACAAATAAAAAAATAAACGGATTTTGAGTGTGTGGGGAAAAGGTGAGAACAAGACAAGTATACAATGTAATTACATTTATACGTACATAAAAATGTAGTCTCTGAATTTCAGCATTATGAGAAATGAAAGAACATGTCCTTCCACCAGTGCACTGAGCATCTGATAGGATGGTTCTGAAAAGACACCAATTCTTCACTACCTCAGACTGCCACAGACATCCAAAATGCAGTTTGTAACTCTCTCTCCAACAGGATACAGGAAAAGCACTATCTTTTATGAATCAGCTGACAAAGGGAAAAAAAAGAAGGTTCCTGGCAAACACACCACCCTCCAGATCACGGTAACCCATGCCTGAAACTTCTTCCAGTTCTTTAATGTATTTCTCTACAAGCCTGGCCTCTCTTACAGAGCCAGACCACGATGACCATAACAACATGATTACAGCACAGGACATAACAGTAATTAATCTGCTCCTATAAACTGCCTTGCAGGCTTCTATTCTGCATTTGGTACTATAGCAATTCTGTGGCTTATGAATGGAAACTGGTATCTTCTGGAAGAAAATGAAGTAATAGGACTACTTCACAGGAGTCCTTAAACCATGAGCAATATTTTAGGAAGTCAAACTGCTCTTAAGCACCACTAAGTCTTTTGAGTATGTCACCTTTCACCTTACCCCTATTTCACAGACACCTGATGAACTACATAAACAGGCTCTGGAGAAGACAAGAAGACTCAGAAAATGTGTTATTCCCCAGAACAAAATGCTTAGCTTATGTAAAAGAGGCAATTGTAAAACTCTAACCCAATTGGTTCCAATATATCTTTTACTCTGCTTCTGAAGCATTTATTGATGTGCATTTAATACACATATTTAAGATAACCAAAAAAAAAGCAGATAGCAAAATAACAAATGACTAAAAGGTAGAGTAGTTGAGGAGATTCTTAAGAAAGAGCTGCAGCAAGAAGTTTGCAGCTAAGATCTAATTAATATTTCCACCTTTTTTTTCCGCTTGTGAATTCAACATGGCACCAAAGTGTGTTTGAATTACAACCTGCTGCCATTGAGGTGGGCTTTCATCCCTGTGAGCTGCACTGCAGACACAAAGCCCTTGTGAGGATTTCACTTCACTATGAATTAGTGTCTAACACTGAGAACGCCTTTCATCATCAGCTTGTATTGCCTTCAGGTGCCTATAAATTCCTCTCAGTCTTTATGTAGCACTTGTCTATCAGACCATGTCATCAATTTTTCTGCAGGCAAGAGGCAGACACACCTCTTCCTGAGACACAGACAACACAACAATTACCACAGCCACTCTTGCATTATCATTTCATATCAGCTCATTGCCAACTGCTAATCACCCACGACTTGCTACGGAAAACACATAGCACTTTCCAGGCTCCCTTCACCTCACTGGTGCTGAGAGCTGCAAGGTTAAGATGGTCTCATCGTTGACTATGCCAAGCCTCCATAAAAAAAAAAAAACCAGGCATTGCATGCTGTCTGAATAGAAATGAATAGCTAACAAATACTTATAAAAAACAATAGGGACTTTCAACTTTTTTAACCAAGTCTGTGCTGCATTTGTGTATAACTTATTTTGTTAAAGAAGAGGTGAGGTGAAATCGTGTCTTCTCTTCTGAACAACAAAAAAAAATAAATTAGTATACCTATTCCTCCAGGAACCAGGCAGCTCAAGACGTGGGGCAGGGAGTGCCTAACGTTGAGGGTCAGCAACGTATTCTTACTTGTGGTTAAGAGAAATCTGAAGTTGCAACCTCCCCTCACAGCTGCTCGATTAAACATGATGGTGCTGAGCTAACACAAGTGGCTGCTTATTCACATCCCCCTGCCACCAACCCACTGCAAGATTCCTCACTGAGACACAACAGTCAAAGGAGAGGAACCAACCAAAGCACTGGCTACCTGAAGGTTAAAATCCTTCACCTAAATTCACATTTCGGGCCTTAGTTCTGTCCCACGTTAAAGTCTGCATGTTGAAACAATGAGTAAAATGATTTCAAGTAAATCACCTTCATGGCTCAAGTTAAGTTGTTTGGCACAAGAGAACCACCCATCATAATTCAGTTACTCCTCAGCAGCAACTCCTGTCTCAGGGGTAGGAAAGTCACACAACCTGGCAACTCTGCAGCTTGTGATTGCTGATCCACACTTTCACCACACTGCCGTAGCCACGAGATGCAGCTAATTTGTGCTGCCAAGCACCATTTTTTTTTATGGTATCACAAAGTATTTCAAGGAACTGAGTTCAATACAATCTCTCACATCTTAGTAGTGACTGTGTCCCCTGCAGAGATGGAGCATCCTGCTGCTTTCCCATTTCCTGAAGAGCACATCCCAGCAGATATTCCCCTCTGGGTTCCCACTGCAAGAGGGAACAAATGCACACCATTTAATTATTCTTACAAAACACTTCAAGTCTTCAAACTACAAAATCTTACCCAAATGTGTATTTTGCTTGTCACTCCTTTTATTCTGTTTTCATAGGAAGGAAGTAATAATAAACAAATTACTGCACAAAAGCATGCGAGCTCTGGCAGGCAGTTTCAAAGCTATTGACAAAAAGCAGTCTATTCACTGCAAGCGTCCTACTTCTACAGTCTCCCTGATCAGGATGCAGAGGACTAATTCAATAGTTCCCCATGGAAAAATACCTAGTGGGCGTATTCCATTTCCGGAGACAATGGTTTGCCATGCAGAGCTTTTCTCTTCCTCCATCCCTCTAGTCTCCTGCCTCTAGTTTTCTTTTTTTTTTAAAGATCTGAGGATTCTGTTCTGAAATACCACAGCAATACTTCACTTCCACAAAACCTACTTTAAAAAAAAAAAGAAAAAAAGAAAAAAAAGGTGTGGGAGGGGGAGAAGCTTTTCAGGAAGGCTGGGACCTTAGTAAGTACTATTTAGTCAGGGCAGGCTGCTTCCCACAGACAAGTCTACATTATGTGGACTACATATGGTAGAGAATGTCAGAAAGAATCACGTTAATCAGTTCAAAGAGAATCAGGTCTAACACGAGACTCTAAGAATCTCAGATTTTACTCTGGAATAACAGGCTAAGCACAGCAGACTGTGCAGTAAATGGTGCTGAGTCCACAGCCATCTACATGCCAGTTGAGGGCTGACTCTCTTGCATTAGCAAGTCCATTTGCTCCCTGCTCTTCCAACTATGACAAGGCTTTTATACATGAGCCACCAGGCACATAAAACGAACATGTGAGAACTCATCACAGAGATCACATCTCCAGTGTTTGCATCTCACAATAGCACTGACCACAATTACAGTTTCAGTACCATTCGCAGGCCTCTGACAAAGCAAAATTTCCATGTTTTATGCAAAGCTATTCCAGTCACGGATTAGAATCTCATTAAAACAACAACCCTCATTGTCCTCTCTAACAGCATTGTTTGTAAGGAATGGAAGAACTATCCATTGCAGTTTATTTATCAATATTTTTCTTTGGCTCCCAAAGGCATGTGCCTGCTCTCCCTTTGCAACTGAACTTAATTGACAAAATAGTCTGAAACTTAAGACATATTCCAGGTCTGAGCCCAAATTAGAAGCCCTCTCTCATATTTCTGAAAGCCGTTTAGTTAATTTGTTTGGTTTGGGTTGTGTTTGGGGTTTTTTTGGGGTTTTTTTTTCTCTCTTCTTCCTCTTCTATGAAACTTTAATTCCCTTCCAATTAAGTTTCTAGCCATAGTCTACCCTTTCCTTGGCTCTCCAGGACACATTCTCTGAAAGGTGTTCCCAAGCCCTTTCACAGTGACAGGTGTTCTGCACCTGGTATGCCTCACCTCTCTGGAGAAATGTTTGCAACCACAGCATCTACATATTCAACCATGGGGATGGGCAGGCAGAAAAGGCAAATGTAGCAACAACAGAAAATAAAGAATTCTACCAGTACAAAGGCCATGGCAGACCCATCATCCTGGCAATCTTCCTAGCATGCCAGAGTTAGAAACACTGAAGACATAAAAAGGCGTTTTCTAAACTGTTGTGCATAATTTTGAGATTGTCTTCTTTCCCATTATCCTCATAGATCACCAGTGAGAATCTAACACAGAGGAGTGGTGGTCATGCAGGTATTTCCATAGCTTGTGGGATTTTAGACAATTTTATGTGGGGGGAAACCTGTTTTGGCTGTTTGGCCATTTCAGGAAACAGGCCTGAAAAACAGCCCTTATTCAACCACATATGTAGTGATTCTAATGAGGAAAAAAACCTGTCTTTCTATTTAAGATTATAGTAACTGGAGCTGGCAAAATTTAATTTATGTTTCTAACGACCGGTGACACAGAAGGAAAAATATGTCATGTGGAAAAATAATATTATCTATCAGTGGAGATAGCATTAGGTGGGATACAGAATAAGCTACCTGCCATTTTGAACTTTATCTTTCCCCCAGTTTTAAAACCTGTGGGGACACCCCAACGTATTGCACCACCATCAGCTCTTCACATTAGCTAAACCAGACCTGTGACTTCATTACCAGAAGAAAAACTAATTTACTTCATGCCACACTATTTTCAGATTGATTTTTACATCCACTTTGCTGGGAAATATAAAGTTCAGAGCTCTCACAATCACATCTCTGCCCTCCAAACACACACATATATACGCCCCTCAGAGTCCCTCAGAGGACTTTTTCCACTTTTGCAGTTTTTCTTTGTTTCAACAACAGTCTGGATGGAGAAATAACAAAGCTCACTCCTCCTTCCCAAAATGATCTGCTTTTAATCACAAGTAACATTTAAAACAGACATTAGAAAGGAGATGCTGCCCCTTTATAATTATGGAGTTTGATAATTACCTGGTGACTTGTAACAGACCCATTCTCAATGCATCTTCCTTCCTCTCTCCCTTGATAATGTAATCTAATCTCTTGGCTATGCTTTCATCTGGCATCCAATGCTGCACATTGTTTATCAAACAACAATCTTTTCTTAGGTAATGACAGAACAAAGGCAAGGAAGAGCAACTATGGCAATACTACAGCACTTACCACTTCAAAAGTAACTGAATTGGTATAATTAACACTACCTCCCTGTTCTTCTCCTCTTTTCCATCCAGTATTATCTCCTCTGTGCAATACCATGACCTGCCTCCACCCTTTGCTGGACACCCTCTATAGCTACACCTCACAAAAGCCATTGTAGAGAATGCCAACAGCAGAAGTCAAAACTAAAAACACACACAGAAAGCTGAGATATTCCATATATCTCTTCATACTCAAAATCACAGACATCTTCTATGACAAGAAAATCATGTGCCTCAAGTTCCTTTCCTATCACTACGTCTTCGCAATAACATGCAATGACTATGTAAACACAGATTTTAGTCTCTCAACAGCACATTCAGAAATCCTGATTAAGGCTGTAAAAACAAATTTCTCAAATGTCTTTTATACCTCAATGTTGATGAGAAGTCAGGTTGCAGAAGCTTTTACTTTGGATTTTCTGGGGCCAATGATCCTGTTTTCTAAAGATGCCTGTACTTCATACTCCCTGGGTGCCTTAACTTCAGTAATTCCTCACATCCACAAACCAAGTCAGGATGATCCCTGCAACAACCTACCTGTGCAAGGTTCAAGACAACAACTGTGATGCAGTGAAGAATGAGGACCCCAAAACTCCAATATTTTGACAGTTCACAAATACAAGGACAACCAAGGGCAGCACAGTAGTAAAAAAAAACAAAAACAAAACCTGCCAACAGCAATTAGCAGCTTGGAATCAAAATCAGGCAGAAACAGCTGGGTCCATCTGTTTAAATGGTATCTGCATATCTAAAACAGCACCAATGACTGAATCCCAAGCCTGATCACTCTCATCAGGTGTCTTTAACCACAGCAAAATATAAAACAATTACAAAATAGATCCGAGAGAAGGAAGAGGTAGATGACTATAAGGTATGCAGATATTTAGTACAATATTAAACTAAGCTTTAAGATTTTTATACCAAAAGAAACTGACTACATGCATTATTATAAAAGAAAGCCCTCAAGTACCACTTTCAGTGTCACACCCTTGTATTTATTACTCATTATCAAAGCATAATAGCTTTATGGTGTGTGACACTGACCCAAACTAATACTAAGATAATGATAATGGCCTTCCCCTGCTCCCTTCCCCTGTGATTTGAACAGGCTCAGGGAGAAATTCCATCTTCCCTAAGCATAATTTGAAGCACACAGCTCTGGTGATGCCTTCTGAAGACACAGCACAACCACCTACTTAAACAGGTATGAACCAATGAAGGAGTGAGGTTAGCAAGTCAAAAACCACAGAAAAATGTGGTTGTGTGGGTGTGAGGATGCTGCCAAGCTGTGATGCTGTTACAGTCTCTGACTGAAAACACTAATCTGTAACAGGCAAATCTAGTCAAGGCCAGAGCTAAAGGAAGGGTAAATGGGGTAACAGCATGCCAAATCAAGTGTGGGGTTGGCATATTCTTCCATAATACATTAGAAACTCTCAAAATTTTTTTCATGCTTACTTTATGAAGTGACAAAACCAAAGTTGTGAAAAAAGTAATTACTATACTCCATTACATGCATGATTTCAGAGGCCTTTGCAGACATGCCCATGGCTACATGCAAGTTTGTCAGGACAAGCCAAAAAGATTTAGGTGAAAACTTTGCTGATAGAACAGGATGCTACAAAATGAATACCCAAATAACTAACTCACAGAACTCCCCCCATGTGCAGGGGAAGTTGCTGTGACACAGAACAGGTGTGGAGCTTCGGCTCCACGGCCATGCACAGCTTCCCATTGGAGACCCATCGCTTCTGGGACCACTCACACTGTCTTCTGCCACGAGGGTCAGCCTGGAGGTGAGGGGAGCTGAGCCACATCCCATCAATCCAGCACACAAAACCTGTCTCTATACGTTTGCTACAGGAAGAGACCCTACACGTGCTGTCCTTCCCATGCTGTCCTGCTCTGGAGTCTTCTACTTAAGGCAGGGAGGAAAAAAGGGATAAAATGGGTCATTCTGAGAAGCTTTTAAATAAACAGGATAGATCCTCGCCTAAGGATGCTAATCATGTAATTTCTTCCCAATCACTTGCATAACAGCAGTGAATACTTAGATGGATTAGGCTGTTCCTAATAGTATTTATTTTTAAGCAGCTACACTACCCAGTCAGGATAGCAACAGGGCTGTAATTTGGCCTTAACATCCTTGCACCTGAACCTTGCAGTACCATCCTCTCGTAGCAATTCCACCTAGATCCCCCTGGCAAAATAGTGGGTCATGACAAGGAATGCAGGATGATTCAAACCCAATTAATTTTGCGTACCAGTTTGATTAATGCAGCCCTCAGACTAAATACATTTCTCCTCACCCCATGGGGATCAGTTCTGCTGGTTTTGCCACTGCACTGTTTATCAAAGAGAAAAATAAAAATTGCTCATAGCCATCACTGCCGTACAGTGTCACTGCCTGGTGTGCCTCACTCAGATCCAGTTCATCTCTCAGCAACCCCATGCCAGGTCAGACAAACACATGGATTGTCCTGCTTTGAAGTCAGCTGGCTCTCCAGCTGAACTCTAGCTTCTCACACTACTGCAGATAAAGAAATAGTTTCTACAAGAAGCACTGCCAAACCATCTGTCAATCAAAAATGCCACAATTCTTACTATGTACCCACCCCCTGCCCAGTGCACTGGTTCTATCAATAATAAGCTCAATTTTGGAGCAGTTGCAAGTGTTAAAGTTAACTCTGCACCTGTTTTTTGCATCTAAATCCACGGCATTTTAGCAGCTCCAGCTTCAGGTCAGTCTTGGGCAGAGCTGACAGGGTGGGTAGGCAGCAGACACTCTACAAGAGTTCTGCAGCTGCAGAGGCAAAGGGGAGGGAGGAGAGGAACCCAGAGCACATCTTCAACTCCCTTCCATAATTCCATAATTTAAAAAGTCTCTTAGTGATGAAAGAATTTCCACAAACATTTCCTATCCAGCAAATCACCGCTACTCCTTGCAGCCTATACCACTGCCAATAATTTCTGGGAAGCACAAAGGTTAACAAATCTGCAATATTTTTGGACAGCTCTTGTAAAAAAAGACAAACCAGGAGTGAATCAAAGCTTTATCAGCCACTGATTACCCCAGTCTATAAGAAAATGGGATTAATTAACATTCTCATTGCTGTTTCACACCTTTCTTACCTTCTGTAATGAAATCTTAGCACAATCACTACCTCTATTTTATTATAAAAGTCATACTATGATTTCACAACAAGAGAACATTTATCAGTTAAAGTGTGTGGTTTTAAAAAATGCAAATTGTAGTTATTTTCTCAGTTTTCTAAGAAAGTACTGTAACAGCTGAATAAGGAAAGGTTATTTTAACCTCCAAAGGCTATTGTTCCCTTTTTTCTCCCAAAAATTGTCTGGAGCCAGACAACACAAGGCTGCTGTGCCCTGGGCTAGAATGGAAGGGGGAGGTATGATAGGAGGGGGGTGCCTG
Source organism: Urocynchramus pylzowi (assembly GCA_013397555.1). Classification (NCBI taxonomy): domain Eukaryota; kingdom Metazoa; phylum Chordata; class Aves; order Passeriformes; family Fringillidae; genus Urocynchramus; species Urocynchramus pylzowi. Next base: position 790,337 of record VZRH01000242.1, on the reverse strand, counting down.
TTTACAATTACTCCATTCCTGTTTCTAATGAATCTTTCTGAATGACCACTAAGTGCTGGTTTTGTTCTTTGGAACAAGGGAGCTATTACTGAAGGACTAAAAAAAGGAAGGAAAAGGGAAAGCAAACGGAAAGCTGCCAAACTCCAGGGTGTTTCAAACACTTCAGCTGCATGTCCCGGAGGTAATCTGCTCCACAGGCACAAGGCTGTCCCCACACATTTGCAGCCTCTTTTCTTCCTCTCCCTTGACACACTAAAATGAAACAGCTGAGGTAAGGGGGGGCAGGAGATGGAGCTAAAGTAAGAATCAACAGATAGCCACTAAAATATGAAGAATTACATTATTCAAGTTTGAATAATTAGAATTTAATCACTGGGTACATTTGGCTACTACTGACACTTGCAAGCCAGTATTCCAGAACCACATAAGGAGATGGGTCACTCCTGCACTATCATCTGCCTGCCCTGCACACCATGATAGTTACCCTCCCCAAGAATCTGCCAGTCCAGACAGCCACCACTCCGCCAAAAAAAGCAGTTCACCATGAAATCTGGATTTCTGGGGCTTTTTTCCTTGGCTGGTAAGGTTGCAATGCATCAGACCTCCTTCTTCAAGAGCAGACTGGATGGGACTCTTGAGCAACACAGTCCAGTGGATGGTGTCCCCACCTTGGAACTAGATGACCTTAAAGTTCCCTTCTAACCCAAAGCAGGCCATGCTTCTATGATTATTTTAGATATTATTAATTACATATTTTAGATTTACTTCTTACCAAATCTTAATTAAACACTGTCATTTCTTACAAGCACAAGGAGGAGTCAGTCTCATGACTAACCAGAAAGTACCATAAGGACAGTCAACACGTTTTCATTCAACAAAGCTTTTTTTAAAAATTATATGGAACAGACATAGAAAAATAGCACTACGTGGGGGTTTTTTATGTGGTGTGGTTTAAATACTATATTTATAAATACAGATTTAAAGAAAGCTCCTTACAGCCACAGTTTGAGTAATGCAACTACACCAAGCTTAACACAAGCAAAATCATCACCTACCTCAGTAAATTACCAGGTTTTTCTACATGCATTACTGAGCCTGACATCAATCCACTTTATTGAAAATGTTGCTTAGAAGAAAATAGTTTTCATCTAACCACCAGAAAAAAAAAAAATGCAGCCCTCTCTGACTTGCTAAATGGCAGTCCATTTATAAAGCTGGCTGGGGGTAGACAGTTTCAATTAGTTAACTGTTCATCATCTATGACATTTGTTTATTTACAAAAGGTACTGGTCTGCTACTGTGTGTGAAACTATCCAAGTGGCACAGGGATGTTTGAAATCATGGCTGGGACTCACCTGTCTGTAGTACAGTTCCTCACTGCACCATTTTTATATCTTCAAAAGCTGCCAAATAGATCTGAGCATGTAAAAATATACCTTGTACATGCCTATACTCTGTAGAGTTATTTGCACCTACAAAATTCTCACAATTTTAATATTAAAATGTTAATACTAAATGTTAATATTCACCTGCTGCATACAGGGCAAAGAGGGCAACACTTCTGCACTGCTTTTCTGCATGCATATTCACACTGTACACAAAGAGTTTTCATTTTTGATCCAGTTAATTGACAGCATGGTGACAAATCAGCAAAAAAAAAAATATCCCAGTTTACCTTCAGAATAAAGTGTTGGATTTTTAAAAATGCAACCATAATATTATTTCTACTTCTGTGATAAGTAGCAGTGCAAGACAAAGTTTTCCTTGAACAAAATTAACTGGCATGCACACATGGGATTCCTACCCTATAAAAGTGAAATAATATATATTATTTCTCATTTTGATTAATCCCATGTGTTTTTGCTACAGCTCACCATGAAGGATTTGGCAATATTTCCACAGCCAACACGATAAAACCAATAATAAAAATAAAATAATAATAAAAAAGCTTGCAACAACATATTCCCTCATAAAGGGCTGTATAAAGCAGAAAACTGCTCCAAATTAGAAAATGAGCAACCACTATTATGCAAAAATTCCCTATTTTAATGTGTCATTTCACACACACCTTTTTCAGAGAAGAAATATTACTTATGTACTCTCCATCCTTCAAGCTGAGCATGTACTTAAGACTTCGAACCACCATGACTCATCTGATGACAAGAAGTTGCATTATTTACACTTTTATATACGGCAACCACATTTTATCTTTCAGGTTCCCTGCCATGGTGGCTGGAACACACATTTTCCTTGAGAGGCAGCGTATGACTCAAACCCAGATGGGCAAATTACCACACATTTGCTGCAGCAAATGAAGAATGTGCTGTGCAAAGGAAGAGTTACCACAACTTTGCTGCTGTTTGTGTGTCAAAACCGTCAGCCTCCACTTGGTGAGGATTCTCCAAACTCCAGGAAGCAGAGTGTGAGTAATATAATCAACTTTAAGGACTTAGATTTATTTTAAAACACAGACATGACAAAACACATTTATATAATATTTCTTCCTCAAATCTGGAACATTTCATTACCTGAACAAACAGAAAATCCCCTGTGTAATCTGGCTAAGATGCTTACCTCAGTGACACTGCATGGCATTGATTGCTATGAGCCATTTTTCTCTTTGATAGCTTTTTGAAGTCGGTCATTTCATTAGCCACTTACCCCCGTTAGTCACCAGGTAGCCGCTTATCCACTCAGCATAATTATCTCCTTCAACTTCCAAGGAATACAAATAGATATTTTTATTCCATCTTTGTTCCCCACTCAATTTTGCCTTCTTTTTAATTAGTCAAGTTTAAAATTGTATTGACAAAAGCCATGTTCCCTAATCTGAGAGTGTCTGAACTCCCTGAAGGACTGATGCTGATCTCTGAGCCTCCTCTGCAGCACTGTGTGGGCACCGGCCACGTTGTTCCATCTCAGAGCAAAATACCAAACTATTTTTATATCATGCCCATACTGCTCAGCATGTATCTTAAAATGCTTTGTTTGGGTTTTGATTGTTGCTGTACTCAGAGCAGATATTTTCACTGGCACTGGGCCATCCATAAGTAATCCCTCAAACAAATACTTTGCGCTTGGGAAATCTCTGGCAGGACCCTGTAACACTCACACACACAGAGGAGAACAAAATCAAGCTGCAGCTGCCCATGCAGGTCTGGTTAACTCCCAGCATCTGCCTTTACAACACTAAAGTGTCTTTTATCAGATTCTGTGCAGGTTTTATTTCTGAAGCTTAAAGAATGCTAAAGAAAAGCAGAAAGTCTATCCCATGGCACACTGCTGACAGAAGGGCAACTTGGGGTCCTCATTTCTTGGGGCTGGCAGGGACAGGTTTTTTCCTGTTCAGTGTCCAACGTGATGATGGTCCATCACCATGGCTCCCAGTAGCCTTCCTGAATTTACCAACATAAACAGCCAATCCCCACCCCAGACACTTCCCATCTGGATGATGGGAACAATTTGTGGTAGCAGGAGGATGTTATTCTGCACGGACCAGCCACCCGAACACCCCACCACAGATACATAGCCTGTGGATTGCACTACTATTTGCAAGGCAGCAGAGAAATTATTTCTTTTAAGACTTGGCTTCTTTTTCTGCCCCTAAGGAGGAATGTGGTGCAGTGGTTACCAGCATCACTACCAAACACAGACTTCTCTCAAAGTCTGGGTGACTAAATGGATGCTATTTAAGAGCTCTGGTGCAGCTACAATTAGACCTCTGCTTCTCCACAAGTATCTAATATGACCACAAGCAACATCTCAATCATGTCATTTTGCAAACAGGGTGAGCGTTCCCCGCTTGCCTTCTGTCTGCAGTACTGTGACATGACAACCATAAAATCCAGAGCACTAAAATCCACTCAAGAAACTAAGATTTTTCTGGATCCTTTTGCCCTTTTCTTTGCCACAAAGCACAGTAAGGGGACCTCAGAATTCCCAGCTCCTTCCTCTCCCTAAGCCCAAAGTCCAGTCTTGTGCTTTGCAGACAAGATCTCATGGACAATGGAGCTGCAGCTACTCAGAAAGCAGTATGTTGTCCAGACTACCCAAAACACAGAGAACATGCCTGCAGAACTTTGTGATAAGCTGATTAAATTTGCTGAGCAAATATATTTTCCATGGCCAAATCTAGGTGAATCCTTCCAGGGAAAGCAATCCTCCTGTTTGGATCATCACCAATGCTCCAAAGATAAAGAGGCTGGAGTTTTTCAGAGACTTGATTTAATCTAGACAAATTATGCCCTTATTTTTCCTTTTTTTTAATTCTCAGAATCATCTGCAACAGTGTCATGAAACCTTAAAGAGACAAGTCAGCCCAGAACTAAGAGCAAGCCCAGAATGTTTCAGTCAGAGTGGTTAATGCTGGACATCATTTCTTTAGGGGTATATAGGTTCAGTACCACAGCAGTCAAAAAATTGGAAAGAACTGAGGCTTTTTTTTTTTTTTGGCCTTGCTTACTCACATCACTCAGGGAAAAGGTACAGCTACATCAGCAGAAAGTCTCCACCAGAGCCTTCTGCCAACTCAGCCAGAGAAATGCAGCTCTTGGACATTCAGCTACACCAACACTGTCACAAATGTGCAAACCTTGTCAGCAGACCAGACACGAGCAGAGCTTCAGGCAGGCAAATCAAAACTCATGCACAGGGGAGATGTATTGCCAAGTTACTTAAATTTCTGGGAATTCAGGTTTAGGTGTCATTTGATTGAATTTCTTTTCAGTTGAGGGCCTGCACATGCAGCATTGCTACTGCTAGCAGTTGCCAGCTGACACTTCTCTGGGAAGCGTATCTTGTGAGGAGATTAAAGAGAAGGCAGGAAACAAGGGCATCTTAAAAGGAAATTCCCCACATTTTTTTCCCCTCAGACTATAAAACAGAACGAAGATGATTTCAGGATTAAACACACAGTATCTCTGTGGAGTCACTTACAGACCAGGTGAAAACTGAATTGAAACTGAGAGCACAAAAACACAACACTTTTTTCTACAGTATTTTCATCAAATATGTAAATGTGGCAAATATGTAAAGCTACAACTAGCAGCTTAAATTTGAAGGAGAAAAAAATATCCTCCCATTTCTTACTTTTTCTAAACATTTTGGAATGAAAGAAACCACTTCACACATCCTAGAGAGCCTACATAAGATGGTAAAAACTAATTAAGAGGTAAAGAAAACAGAACCAGTGATTCAGCCCAGTGTCAATTTTGTGCACCTTTAAAAAAATAAACATTAAATATAAACATTATCAGAGAGCTAACAACCCTTTAACAGAGGCTAAATATCTTCTATTAATTTCAACATTCACGTAAAAAAAGTCACTATTACTGTTATCTCTAATCTTTTTCTCTTTCTCTAGAGACTCAAAATAAATTTCAGAACTAACCAGATGGTCAGAAAGCATTAGCAAATGACTTTTGATAATAAAACCTAATTAGTTCTGACCTGATCTCCATCATGCATTATCAGCTTTGGCCATCATAAGAACTTTGCAGTCCCACAACCACTACAGAGAAAACTTGGACAAGAAGTCTGGTGGAAACCTTCACTCCCTGGGCTCCCCATGGCCCCCTGATTTTTTGCAAGTGATTTTAAATGGGACTAAGAGACATATAAGGAAATTTGTACTTGCATTAATAGCTCGTTTGTTATGAAGTTTTCACTTCCTTTTAACATTAACACATTCTGCAGATTTGCTATTCCATGTGACATTATTTCAGGCTTCCTGGCAGAGCACTCCAGGTGCAGAGAAGATTCCTTGCTGAAGCCACAATTTTTTCTTTATGCTTTACTACAGCCAATTCCAGCCAGAATAACAAAGCAAAGAAACAAAACCATTGCAGAGCTGTCATTTAAAAACACAGATTTTTAAAAGGCTTTAGGGGTATCATTTATGAAACACAAAGAGATTTCCTTCTTTAGCAGTGTTCCAACACATTACTCTTTCGTGCTTACTCCAAGACATGAACACACTTGCCTAAAATGTCAGCGAGGTATTTATACAAAGGCAACTCTTCAGAAACCTATTATTGTGAATACAAAACAGGAAGTACAGTAATTCCACCAGTATATGTTAAATAATGCTCAGTATAAACTGTGCTCTTCAATTAATAGGCAGTGTTAATCCCTCCAGGGAAAAGGGAGATGTGAAGTGTGAACTGAAAATAGTGACTCATGATAAAACCTGTGAGTATTTTTCCCACAAAGTTTTTTGTTTTGTTGGCTTGTTTTCCATTAGAGGGATTTTCTCCCTCTCCCCTCCTAATAGCAGACAAAAGAAAAGAGAAAATAGAATTTGCAATATCAGTGGGGGAAAAAACAAAAAAGCAAAGGTTGAAGTTCAATGACATTTTAGAGTGAAAAACATGAAAATATAATAAAGTAATAGTACAATAAATGCATAATGATACTTCAAACCCTACAACTCCTTTCAGTTCTCATGCTTTCAGTAACTAAGCTTTGGAATAACTGTGTCACATGGAAGGTGCAGCTCTAGGAAACTACTCCATTGATGACTTAAATACACCTGTACTGGTTAGCAAATGTCACAACTATTTAGAATAGGATGTAAATAAAAAGACCATATAATACTGAACAACCTTCAGCCACTTAACTGATATTCCACCAAAAAAATAATTAAACTACGAGTAGAAAGTGTAAAAAAAAAATCTTTCCTTTTAAGCATTAACCACTATGAATTAAAGAAATGTATGTTTTTTATTAAAAAAAATAAACTAATAAATAAAAAACACATACTCCACAGTGAGACAGACACTCCAGGTGTAAAACCAAAGCCCTTTCCTTACACATGCTGAATAAGAAAATATTTTTAAATAGATCTTTAGAACACTAGTGAGACAACCTAATCAGCAGTTTGTTCTTTTTCAAAACATCCACAGAGGCTTTAAAAAAATAAATTCAAGAGCTTCCCAAGTCCAATGACCTGAAACAAACAGCCTCTGCAAATCCCAGACAGAGACAAAAGTGGAGCTTTGATTTCTAAGATCTGACAAACCTGTATCTATTTAGAGATGAGTAAGAACATCTCTTCTGACACAACTCTGCCACAGAGTTTCTCTTCCCACTTTCCTACAGGCATGGGATTTGGAAATCTCTGTGCAAGCTAAGAGATGGAACTTTGGTTTGACTGCCATCTGCTGATCCCAAGTTTTGGGAACCTGCAGAGTAATTTAAAAACACGTGCACAAAACTTTCAAAATGTTCAGTGTTTTTTCTTCCAGTTCTCGGCAACAAAGAAATTAGATAACTAGAGATAACGGGTGTCTTTTTTAAAAAAGAAATACAATTAGACCAAGTATCCAGATATTTAGCATCCTTTAGCTAATTTTTAGATTAGCAGACACAGAAAATTCAATAATTTCATGTGCATGAGTAAAATGACTGTTGAAACAAAAGCATGTAATGCCCAGGACCATAGAAACAGAGAATCAGGTGCAACAGCTGCTCCTTAGAGAACAGGGAATCACAGCTGAAGCAACTATTAGAAAACCCAAGGAAAATACAGAATAATAACAGACTACCTTTATATTCTTCCACAAGGGAGAACTCCACAACAACCCGTTTTACCTCAAAAATTCTCAAAATTATAAAAATATTTTGTTTCATCATACCCCAATAAAACACACACACATACACCAAAAAGAAAGTAAATTCACCTTCAGGACCCTGACATTTGTTGTTTTATTTCCTCTGAGATAGCATATACTTGGCGAAGGGCTGAATGATGTGAATACACCAATCACCTCGTTGGAAGAGGACACACTGTGGATGAGGACAGGACTTGAAGTGGGTGTTTTTCTAACCCAGAATGTTTTTTATCAGTACAAGCCAACATTTAGACACATGGCTACTGCTCAAAGCTGAAATTGAAGCAGCAAGATTTACTCTCGTGTTCCATACAAGAACATTTCTTCTGGCAAAACCAGCTTTATCTGGTGTACCTACAAAAGGTGTCTGTCCATGTGCAGGAAGTTATCAGCCAAGGGCATAAGGACCATCTGGCTGAGGAAACACCACGTTCATTTTCACCTTCTCCCTCATCTCTGGTGAGGTGGGAGAACTCTTATATCCCACTAGATTTCTTGCAATTTTTTTCCTTCAGCAAAGCTTTGTTCTTTCACTCCATTATTATATGAGAAAAGTAGAAAACCAAGTGATTATATTAATAATTATTTAGGTATATTGCATAAATATGTTATATTTATATAAGCAGACAAGGTTAAAACTCAAAGGGTTCAGAATTGCCAAAACAAGCCTTGTTTCAGCCCTGTTTGTATGCATGGTGTATTTCTGCCTAATCAGATACTGACTTTAGTCACCCTTTTCTAGTTTCTATAATTCCAATTCTGCAGACATTCAAATCCACGCTGAACTTTACACTAAAGCATATACATAAATGATTCCAGTGTCAGAAGGAAATGTCCTCAGCTTACAGCAAAAGAAAACAGTTTAAGTGTGAAGGAGCTCCAGGTTAAGATCTTTTGCATCAGTATTTTTATGAGAATAAGATCCACATGAATAAAATGCAAACCCATGGAAATCTTACCACAGAAGAAAAACAAAAAAACAAAACAAACCAGGCTGCCATTTGAATAATGAGTTTGCATTTCTCTGTGAGCCCAAAACTTCAGGTGGCACGCCAGGTACACAAATTTTGGAGATTCTGAATCAAACCACAACTTTTCTTCTCTTAGAACAGTACTAATTAAAATCATTTATTTCCAAATGTCTTCACTGTCTCAGAAGGTTAATGGTTCCAATTAATATTTTTCCTTTTCTAAGAGCCTACATTATTTATGTTCTGTCACAGCATTGCTGGCAGATGACGTCAAAATATGCCTTTGTTGTGGAAATGTGTCTGCTTAAACTGTTTCTTTATTTGTGATGTGGCATCTCCTGTGAAATATACTGTGTTTTCACATGAAAAACAAAGGCAGGGCAGATTCCTATTATCTACAAAGCCAGTAAGTGGTCTTCTACAAGTCTTGCACACCATCTAGAGCCTTCAGTGGTGGCTTTTTTCCTTTCCCTGCTCTGTTCGCTGGAAAGTAACTAAAAAAAAAAAGTAACCCAAAAAAGAGGAAACACAAGACTTCCCCTTCAGCCATAATTCTGAAATCCCTTCACACACTGTGGGGTCGCACAGAGGGAAGACTTTTGAGCTCTGTGAATGTTAATCAGCAATTTCTGGAGAAACAGTGATGGAACTGCACCTAATGCCTCAATTACAGTGCCTACAGCAATTACAGCTCTTTCACTTTGTTTCCATCACTCTTGCTCACAATGCACAGAGGAGACAGAGGCCTTCAATAAGAAGGTGTCAGTCTTCTATAGGCAGTACACTGCCATAACTGCAGCAAGGAGCACAGCCTATTTCCATGTCACTGATTCTTTGCACTCTTCCATCCCCTGACAACACTTTTTTCTGGAGAGCAGGCAGACCAGTTGAAGCAACATCATAAAATCCCTCCCTGCTGGTACACAGAATCATTTAAGAGAGATATCCTCTGAAGCCAGTCCTTCTGGGCAAAGAATAAGGTTTGCACTGCAGCTCCCCTGGGAAATGTATTGTTTCTATGTACAGGTGGGGAAGCTCAGAGGAGCACAAGGAATAGGAATCAATGGGGTAATCTAGGATGAAGTTAAGTTACATTTCCTCACACCCACTCATATGGAATTGTTAGTGCATGAAGACAACAGAGAAGCTCAGATATCAGATCAAACTACTACTTAAGCACTAAAACAGGTATTTAAAGACTTTAAAACACTTCAGCATTAAATGCATGAAAGAACAGTGTTTCAATTTTATATATGTAAAAAAGAGAATTTTGTAAGCTAGCAGAGGGTATTTACATTCCTTAATAAAACTAAAATAAATGGCCATTTCATAGGTGCAGGAACATGTTCCAAGGTGTGTGTTTGCCAATTACACACACCCCACATGCTGACTGATGAACACACACACCCTGGCGTGTGTTCCTGCTTACATAGCTCACGTGCCTCCCTGTTAAGTAATGGAATAAGATTTGCCTTGCAAACCAGCTAACGCCGCCTCTCCTCGCTTGGTGACTTCTGCAGAAAGCATTCACCACTAAGAAAAACAACTTCTGAAGCACAGCTAAGCTCTTTGCAGTCTGAAGAAGACTCATTCTTGTCTGCAAGAATCAATGCTGTGATCCCTCCATTTTCTGTGCCACTCTCAGGAGTGTTTTCCCCCAGACTGGGCTGGCATGCAGCACTTTTCTTGTGCACTGCTGCCTACTGTAAAGACACAGCCCTCCTTACAGATTGCTTTTTTCCCTACCATCTAGTAAATCTCAATGACTGCCTGTTTCACTGTTTTCCTCTTTATAAACAGATAGGCAGGTTTAAGTTCTCCATGCAACAAGGTATGCTGTTATACAGTGACAAACTGCTTTTAGACTGATCATTCTCTTAAAATTTTTTTTTTTTAATTTTGCTTTGCTTCTACTTGCTTATTTTGTATCCAAACTTGCACCAAAACCAGTGCCAGGCTTCTCGTTCTTCGCCCTTTCTTTTTCAGAACCAATAAACAACAATGCATAGGAACACAAACTCCCTCAAGCTTATTATATTGTGTGATGCCTTATCTCTCATTCCTCTGTTTCTCTGTTTTCAGTAAGAGTCCAACTGTGCTTGTCAGGATCTGTCTGTAGATAACAGCATGCACTGGCAGGGGAGAGGCCTTTCCTGTTACCTCTCTATTGCGACACAATACAGACCCCTTCATCTCCATCCATTTTCCTATATAAAATTTACACCTCCTTTATGAGCTTTAATACCAGAGAAATTACATCATATAGGAGCCATAATTTCTAATGATAGAGTTATTCAAAGAAACAGGGATGAAGACTGATGGTAAAGAACTGTCCAAGACTCTCAGGAGACAGCAACTGGATAATGTTCAATATAAGTAAAGGCAAAGCACCAAACATGGGAAATTCAATATTCTCTTCATAAATAAACAGATGTGCCCCGAGATGAATCATTACCACTTCTTGTCTTAATAGAAATGATGAAAACTCTAGTTTGGTTCTTGGCAGCAGTCAAAAAAGCAATTCTGGTATTAAAAATTCAGGAGTGCTAATAAAAGGGTAAAGATCAAACCAGAAAACATCATTGTGCACCACACAAACCCATGATGCACCTTTGTCCCCCCCTCTCCCAAAGGATGTAACAGATCTGGAAGAGGTTCAGAGGAGGGCAGCAAGGATGATCAAAGGCATAAACCAGTTTCTGTTTAGGAATACCTGACTCTCCTTTCATTGTGCATGGAACAATATCACATGATCAAACCCCCCCCCCCCCCCCCCCAAAAGGGCAGTTCCAAAAATTATCTTTTCCACCACCTGACTGGGAACAGTACTTCAAGAAGATGCTGTAGACTGCAAACTATTGCTTTAAAGTGTGTTCAAAGCACATATACCTGATTTGCACCTCTCTGTAGCCCAAAACTTCATTTGCCATGGAGGGAATATATGTACATTTAAAACAAAGGAAGACGTGACTACACCCTCTTTAAATGAATTCCTCAGCTAGGTAAGAATATGTAATATATAACCCCCAAAAGAAGCAGTCATTTCAGATTTCTAGAACTGCCCAGTCCCGCCTGGCACCACTCAATCAAAATACCCATTTAATTTTCAGACCCTTTGCTCTCAATCACCTTGTCGCTGACATGTGTTTCTAGGTTATCCCAAAAAATATCACAAATTGTCCTGAGCTAACTCTTACAGTTGTCTATACATCGAGTCCTACACAGCCTAAAACACACCCCAAGTTTTGTTATTATGCATATCCAATCCAGCCCTGAGGTATCCAGTGACCCAGCAGTCACCCACCAAGTTTGCGCTGTTCACAGGAGATGCTAACGTCTCACATGGACATGGAGAGCCCTAGCTTTGCAATTCAGTGGACATCAATCCTTCCACATACCTTATGAAATGATACATTATTAACCAGTAACCTCCAGATTGCTCCCTTTCACCCTGTGCTACATTATTACAGTACCACATTCAGCTTTATGTTAAGATCTTAGAGAAAGATGTCTATCCTGAACAAACCTATTGTCTTTCAGTGTTATATATAGTGCACAGGAATGGTATTTCCATTCATCCCTGAAAGTATGTGCAACACATGTGCAAGACATCCAGCTTTCATCAAGGATAGAGCAAACATAATTTAAAGCTGGATCTCCTGTAACACAATAAAAATTTTCTAAAATTCAGTTATTGGAAATTCTGCCTGTGAGCTATTTTTCCTTCTCCCCACAGAAACTTCACAAAGAAATGGTTCTAACTAACTGAAAGGACTAATGATGGCATATAATAGCTATAAAGAACAAGAAATAAAAGATTACTAAAATCCTTACTGAGAAACAAGTACATAGCACCTAATCCCTAAATTCAGCTGTTCTTTAGAGTCCTTTACTGATGTAAAGAGCTTGACCATATTCCAGCTTGCTGATTATAAAGCTCTGAAGTTCAGAAGTTTCCTAAACCTAAAATGAGAGATGAAAAGGTCACAATCTCTAAGTGTGCAACCAAATAGTGGCACTGTGTGCTGGCCACCCCATCCTCCCAAGCTGCCCTTGGCTCTGACTGACACTAAACCAGTGACCTGTATAAAGCTGTATTTCACCACAACTTCCCTTTTTACTGGAACAGCTCCCTACCCTATTAGGGGAGAGATAACTATCAACAGTTAATATAGAAGTCACTCAACATTTTATATTATAAAATAATCCATTTAGTAGCTTACGCTATTCCAAGCTTTGACCTTCTTGTCCTTTCCAAGCTGGCTGGCTGCCTTAGACTGATTTGTTTTGTAATGCTCCAGTCAAAACATTTCAGCTGTTGCATGAGAAGGAGACCAGGAAAAATGTCGCTTTATTTACAGTTCTTAAAAATGAATAAAAATAAAACTCTTTCACCCTAACCTTTGGAGAGAGGTCTTGAGACCTGACCACATTACAGAGGACTTGAAACATCTCAATTTGAAAAGGCTTTGTGAGGCTTCTTGACATTTTGTAGATACATATTCCAAATTTTGCCCACTCAAAGACTGATCCTACTAAGGTTCAAGGAGTCTGCAGCCCCTGCTGGATTTAGGCTCCCAAAGTGACAGCAGAGTAGCAACTTCTTCCCTTATTGGAATTGTTTGTATACAGTCAAGCAAAGGGAGAAAGAAGACACCAGAACAAAAAGCCTGATATGAAGAGAGAACACATTCAAAACCAAGAGCCTGGACACTGGGGCAAAAGCACTCTTTTGTTGTCAGAAATATCCTGGGTAACAGGCAAAAGTCCCATTCTTGTACAGTAGACCCCACAAAAAGACCAGCAAAGCACTAAGCAAAGGAGCTTAATGTTGTCAATTTATCACGTATTTCAAATAAACAAGTTGTTTGTAGCAGACCCAGAGGGTCCTGTACTGCTGATAACCACAATAATCTCAGTATGACACAAAACAATGAAACCTGATGATTCCCCCCAGAAACTAGTGATGGTTCACGTGATTTTAAACAGTGTTAATCAGAGCCCTCAAAAGCAAGGAAATGTGAGTATTAAGGTAATTAAAGTAGAGGCAATCATAATGACTTGCAAAAATAATTTTCTAAATGAATGCAATTTAATTAATCATGCACAATGCACACATCTTTAATTAATGTAAATAGAGACCGCATTATGATGCACACACAGAGGATGAATGAATGAAGATTGTAGCCAGTTCTTAACTCATGAGTGCTTGACAAACACAACATCCTCTATAATGCTATTTTAATATAGCATACACAAAAAGCTGGACAAACACTGTGCATTTTGCATCCACAGAGGAAAGCTGGGCAGAAGACCAAGTGCAAAGCAAGCTCTAAATGTGCCTGTGGCTGCAGCCCAAATACCCTAACTGCAGCCCTTCCTCGAGCTTCTGCAGCTCTCAGTATTACACTTACATCCCTCCCAGCGTCACTCCCATAAATATTTAAAACCCAAAGCTGTTTGGAATGTCTCTCCTTTAACTGTTATCACCACCCTAATGAAGCTAATTAAATATAACCAAGACTCATGCCATCCAGCACATTGACTATGGAATATGCCTTGCTGTACATTGCTTCTCTGCCTTCTCTGTACTTTGCTGTACAGGTACATTACAGTTAGTCATAAAATCATGCTACTTTTCTAGATAAAGTTTTTTGCTTTGTCACTAAACTTACATGAAGAGTAGACTTGACCTAACCCAACACAAAGGAATTTACACCAGTCTATGGGTACTGCTTACATGCCCTTCATTTTTAGAGGCATTATTCATTTTAACCCCAGATGTTTCCATGTTATCTTATAAATACAGCATAATTTCCATGTCACTGTTAAAAAAAACCAAAACCCACACACAAAAGTAACAAAACAAAAAACCACAAACCTCCAAAACCACACCTGCTATCACAGTTGAACCAGGATGGAATTTACACAACAGACATGAATCTGAGATCCTTTCCAAGTTCCCACTGTGTCCATAGGCTTGCTAGCACCCTGTATACCTTAGCTGGACTCTGTGACCTCCAGGCGGGAGGTCTGCATAAGAACAAACTTCGGCCCATGGCCTTTACCTTTCCATCTCTGGAATGAAATAAATACACATTGATACCTTGAAGTAAATTTTCTGGCATGTGCTGCAGGGAAGTTTATAAAAGTATAAGTGATGCTAAAACACACAACTGAGCCGATGGAAGGAATGCTTTCCACTATAAACAACAAGAGAAGGGTGTATTGACTTTTCTGTTCTATTTGAAGTAAAACTATTATATTTTTACATATCTCGTTTAAATGTATGTTTTCACAGACAAAATAAAGCCAACTTGTCCTGGCCCTATAGTATATCTCCTAAAGGAGAAAATATGCAGACCAACAAGTTTTCCCTCCAACCTTTCTTTTCAGGCAAGTAATAAATCTTGAGTGAAAAAGTCACTGTGCTCTTCAGCTGTCACCACTAAGATTTTGTTTTTAAAACCATAGCAGCCTTAAGGCTGATTTACTACTCAGCCCTCCACACTCTGACAATCGAATACTTGGAAACAAAAATCACTTTTGCACACCTGGAAATATTTTATTTGCTGTGCTCATGAGAAAAAGTTTTCATCTGTGAGGAAAGAGGTGGTGGGGGGAAGGGAAGGGAGACACAAGATTCAGGTGAATCTTAAAACCTAGTTCTTGACTTAAAGAGATACATATATATAAACCCCAAAACTTCTACATAGTAAGAGTGGTCAGGATCTTTAGAAACCATGGATTCTCTATGTAATCCAGCCTCAAAGTCTGGAGGTCTCAGCCCCTTGAAAGTCTCAGCCAGTAAACAACACTGCTCACCAGCTGTATCAGTTCAGCCATTTCAGTTTGGCAGGTGAAAAGAACATGTGAAAACTTCTCAATAATTTCATTTTATTTTTTTTCTTTTTTTTTTTTTTTTTTTACATAAAGGTAATAAGCTTCTAATCACCCTAAAGTGTAAAGATCTGATATTAATAAAGGAAAACTCAAGCACATACCAGAGAAAACCAATTGATGGAAAATGTGATGGTGCCAAAATTGTGAAAGTATTTTAGAATATCAGATCCTCTTTTCAATGTCATGTAGTTTGATATCATTTTTCCCTAAAGCTTCATTTTCTGAAAATTTATTATATGCTCCAGAACAATCTTGTCTTCAAAAGAAATCCCACATCTTCTGCTATTTCAAAGAGTCATACTTGCACCTGGGCAAGATGATGTAAATGCTCTAGGTGCTGGCTGACTGAAAAGGAGACCCACAAAATCTCATTCGCTGTTTTTAATCCCAGGGTTTTACAAGAATATGAGGAGTGTCCTTTGACAAGCAGAGAAGCATTTCAGCATTTAAAGTGAAAAAATAATAATTAATGGTTCAGCAGCGTGGAGAGATGTGGTGATTGCATTCCCATACTGCAATTCCTATTCTGAAATAATGCATCACAAGAATACAAGAGGTGGGAAAGTTAAATACTCCTGCACCATTTCCTTCTAAAAAGCACCCAGTCTTGAGTCCTCTGTCCTCCAAATCTGGATGAAATCTGCACTGCTGAGAAAAGGCAGCAAGAGACTTATCCCCCTCTCCTTACTCTGCTCTTTCCCTTCCACTGCAAGACACACGATGGATTACGTGGTTTCTGACTCTACAGTCCTATACAACACTTGGAAAAACTGAAATCCTACCAAGTCAGAGTTGTAACACAGAAATAACCTTTACTGAAATGTATCTGGGCAAGACAGAAATGACAAACAGGCAAATACGTAAACAGAAGAATATATGATGTGGTACTGAAGTAAGACTGTGCCACTGCATCACCTGCTTTGTAACAGCACATACACATTTCCAGACAATAACGAATAAATGTGCAAGATACTTTCCTATTCCTTTTAACTTGTAAAACTGCAAACTTTAATATTTGAATTTCTTCCATGAGCCTTCAGAATGAAAGAACTTTTAAAGAGGAAAGATTATTCACTTTTGCTGCAGGCAAGAAATTATAATTTCTTTACTGATTCTGCCAAATGGTTCTATCACGCATTTTTTATTTTCATCAAAACAAGCCCCTTTAAATTAAGATTGTCCCGTAACTACATAATAATCAACATTTTGAGGGGCAGATCAATTTGATAAACCTCTGCTTGATTTCTCCACCCAGAAGACTCCTTCAAATCCAACTGAAGCATGGGGGAAGGGAGTTTTATTCCCTTTCCTAATGCTTGGCAGTTGCTAGGAAGAATATCAGTTGCAGTTCTGTTTTATTTTGTTCCTGCAACCAGAACAGAAAACTCAGTGTTCTTCACATGACTCTTAAACAAAATAAGCTAAATTAAAAGCCAGTGGTTAATAAAATGAAGACAGCAAAGCTTACACAAGGAGCAGCAAAAATTGCAGGTGATGGATGAGGAAAAAAGCAAGGAGGAAGGCTAGGAAGCAGGAAGTTTTTTAAAAGCAAAATAAACATGCAAAAGGAGGCAGGAAAAATCCCCAGCACTGGCACAATATGCAAAATACAGGTTTTTATAGCAGGATGGTTGGAAATGGGGAGCCAAGCACTGCCCTCCTGTGCTAACAAAGCATTTGCAGAGGTTCAGCTCTTCAGTATTCTGGTACCAGGACAGCTTCCAGTTTTAACTACATTGAAGCCCATGAATGCAGACAAAATCCAGACCATCATCAATCTGGAGACAATGGGCAATGCTGACAGCACAGCCTCCCATTAATCTTCATTTGTCCTATCACATCCTGTCATTCTTATGCAAATAGCATATGTAAGGATACTCTTTTCTGCACACCAAGATAAGGAGAAGTGAAGCTGTCAGGAGCACCAGGATGTCATCCTGTACCACCGGCCATGCCTTCACTCAGCGCCACCCCTCCCCTCGTGTTTTACATCACACCTAAAGTGTTTGACATTCAAATTTGACCCAGCAGGAGGGAAAACCATCCAGTGCAGCAACAGCATACTGCTTCCTGTGCTAAAACATTCACCGAGGTCCCTGGGGATCTGACAGTCCCCCTTTTTTCCCTATGTACCCTTGCTAATGGAGTTTGAAATGCTGCTTAAGAGTGGAAAAAAGGTATCTGCATGGATAGGTAATGATACCAATTCACCCTTCTTACACCAGAAGCAAGCCCAGCACTAGAAGACCAGGAAAACAGGTTCACACAAATCCTGAGAAAAGGAAAAACAGGGCACACAAATCCTGATGAGTTGGTATAAGTTTTCTTCCATGGAAATCTGCCACACTACACCTGAAACTTGTCCACATGTATGTCTGGACAGAACATTTCATTCACTTCAAGCTGAGCAATTTATACACAGGGTTCAAAAAATTTTATGTGGGGATGAGTGATCTCTCATTAGGACAACTGATGCATAGGAAAATACAAACAGGCTTTGAATCATAAGCAGCTCCGTAAAGTTACTGCTACATATTTTAGGCATGAAAAATCACTCTTGAGTGGGTAAGTCACCAAAACCAAAAGGCAGTTTTTCCAGTTATTGCTCATCAATTCTGCTTATAGAATGAAGAAGAAAAGGAAAGATTTTACTATTATTACTGACTCAGAGTGTTTTGTTTCTGTATCACTTTCAAAGAATGTTCAGAACATCTTGTTCCAGAATATTTCCCTTCCAAGAGAAATCACTTTCTGTACCATACATGGCTGAAAACAGTACGTGCTGGGTTTGTATTCTCACAGAAAACAGAAACTATTCCAAAGTCTCCCCAGCATCACATGAATGAGATGCAAAGTAGCTGAGATACAAACATGAGACACAACTTTAGGATGCAATAATATTTCAATACAATCATGACATCTTAGAAAAATACGTTATTAATAGGCATCCGTGACAAGACCAAACAAGTTTCCCATTACACATAACTTTGTATAAAGTCTGACTCAAATCTATTCACTCTCCAAAAGCAATGTACTGTAGTGTTTGCAGGGATAATGAAGTCTGCACTAGGCTCTGGGGAATACCCCTACATTTGATATCCCCACGTGCTGTTTGCAAATTACAAGAGATTAATCATCACATCATTGTCAGTTAAGCAGGAGCCACATAAATTAAAATGCTGGATGGATTGTTACCAATTTTGCAGGCATAGAAACCTTAGAAAACACACATTCCTCAAGCATTTCTTGACTTGAAAACTGAAGAATAGTCACAAAAAAGCATTCCAGATGTTTTCCCAGTCCTTGGAAGTAAGAAACTGCATTGCACTTTACTATCACATGTAAAAGTCATACTCTCAAAAATTACTGTATAGTCACCATACCTACCCATGAAAACAGGACATTCACTTATTGACATACATAACTATTTCCATATGAAATATTAATTTAACAAATTCTTACCTTCTCAAAGGGATCACCAATAACAGAGTAAACTAAAACCCCTACTAAAAGATTTCCCATTAGTGAAGTACAAATGCTTTCTGGTATCATCTTCTTTCTTCCAGGGAAGGGAAGAAGTACAACTCATACACTGCAAATATTGCATGGACCCAGGAGAAGCTGTGGTGGCCCGGTACAAGCTGTGGTGGCCCGGTACAAGCTGTCTGGTCTTGATAACAAAACTATGTTGTTTGTTCTTAAAAGTTCACTATTCCCATAAAATTCACATGTACAGAAGACATTACATTTTTATGCATCATATCAAAATGAAAACTTTCATTCCCAGGTTAAGAGGTCTGGATTTGCATCTGGAGCGATGTAGGTCCAGTACACAGTAATTCAGGTTCTATCCTAAAGTCCTCTGTGTTGCATGGTGGCACCCTTAACTCATGGTAGTTCTGTTTCAATATTGCCAGTATTTCAAATAAAACCTAACATATGAGAAACCCATGTTCACTGTGAGCCCAGGAGAAAACCAGCAAAAGGGAAAATTTCCAGGTAGTAATGGAGACAACACAGTGGAATGTTGAACTGACACCGAAGGAAATTTCCCAGCTGTTCAACAATCAGAATGCATTCAAATTCAGCTTAGTCTTACCCCAAAGAACCAAAAAAACTCCCAAATCTGTCACAGCACACGTCACAGTTGAGATAGCCACAATGCACACAGTAACACCAAACCATTTCAGAAGGCTGCAAGCATCTGCCCTTCTTGTCCTTCAGCCTACCCTTTTACACCCCTCATGTCCATGCACTGCCCCTGTGTGCCCTCTGTTCCCTTTGGTGGTTGCTCAGTGCCCCTGGGCACTCCATGGCTCATTGCTGTCAGTGCTGCTCACCTGCTGCTCACAGCTGCACCCACTGGGGATGAGGCTGGGCCCAGCCCCACCCCCAATCACCACAAACTGCGTGCCTACACAAATCCATTTGACAAAAGTGAAATCTTGAAAGTTTCAATCTTGCACAAGCACACTTTTCATTGATGAGTTTTATTATCTTCTACTGAAAACTCTTTGCTAGCTCTGCTTTGCCATGGCAGGCTCACAGATAAATGCACAAGTAAGCTCTGAGGAAGCCTTTGTCAGGTCTCCATCAGCTGTGTGGCTTCCTTCAGTTCAGAAGGGAAGAGGCTGTGTTCTTGAGCCAAAATGCAAGTTTTTTTTCTCAAGACTTCATGTGCATAAAAAACATACCTTAAACATACACATTTCATATGTATTTTATGCCTGAATGCTCCAAGAAAAACTGAAAAGACTATTCCAAAAACAGCTCAGAATGTGAGATTTATTTAAGAAACCGAAAAGAAACTCTAAAAATATAATAAAAACTTAATGAATTAACGTGTCATCAAATTTAATCATGTTGTGAAGGCGAAAAGCTGTGGAATAAAGAATCTTACCAACACCACAAAGCATATCTTAAAGGAAATCACTTCAGACTGACCCATCTACTGCACTTAGCTGTGATAAGACACTGCAGTGGTAAACTGTTTTAAAGTGGATTTTCTAGAGGGCTGCTGGGTTGGGTTTGTGCTTGGATGTTTCTGCAGTAAGTGCTACAACCCTCCAGATTTTACGAACTTGAAATGTTCTTGTCACACCAGCAGAGCTGCTGAGGGATTTGAGGAGAAATTTCCCTGTTTACAGTCGGTAACTGAATTGCTGAGACACTTAATCCTTGAAAGGAAGTAACTAATGAAACCAACAAACTCCAGCAAACTTCTGCATAAACAAACACAACAGAAGCAAAAACCACAGCAGCAGTTTGACAGAAATGTTGCTGCACTAGTTCAATGAGCTTGGCTTAAGGAAAACTTCTTCTAGGAAACAAATATTTAATGCTACCATAAAACATTTTTTTTCTGTTAAAAATTCTGCAGAGAGGGGAAAAAAAGTGAGGGACATGAACCATTCCTCTGCCTTGTCTTAATTTCTGAACTTTTACTCTTCATCATTAAGTTGCTCAGACAACAGTTTGGAGAGTAAAAGAGGATGGAATTATAGCAAAACCTGGTATTTTCAAGAGGAACAGGATATAAACAGTGCATCTATTTGTACCTTGTCTATCATGTCCGGTCTGTTCGTAGCTGCCAGAACTGTCACATCCTTCAGCTGTTCTATCCCATCCATTTCCGTCAGCAACTGAGCCAAGACACGGTCTGCTACATTCCCAGCACCTGAAGAGCTGATTTACAGGGAAAAAAAAAGTCAAAGCATTATCTTTGCCTTCCTAGAAACAGGAGAAAGGAAAAGATACACTATTTTTTCCAACTCACAGAGATGCACCTTTTTGCCTTAATTCTTCATAATACTTATTTTCGCCTTCAACCTCTGAAACAGCATCAGTGATGTGAAGTGAGTAAAACCAAATCAGAGAATTTGAGTTCCATAGCTTTACTTGGTATTCAGCAAAGCAACTGAGATTCAGAGGGTTTTTTTTTTTACTTATTGCCCTGCTATGGAGGTGTAAAGAACTTAGCACAATGTGGGTATCTGGAATAAACATTTTTAAGAAAACTGAATTCATGCAGGTTCTCTACTAGTCAGACAAACTTTCATTTTTAGCACCATCCAAGTGAGAGCTTACACCACCCTATGCTGTATAAAAAATTAGGCAGTTATGTGTTTTGCAGAGTTGCTCTACATTTTTATATTCTCTCCATCACATGAGAATAAATTGAGTGTTGACCAACTGCCTCAAAATTGCATTGTCAGTCCTTTAACTCAGTTTGTTTTCCAGACACCAGGGAAAAAACCCAACACTAAAAAACTGAAAACTCCAGTTTTTAAATCACCAATATGTGAAAAACCTAAGCAGACAAGCATAAATTATTCCCTCTGCTGAGAAGGGGCAAGGAAAGTGAAGCAGGCTAGGGACAGCAGCTGGAGATTGTACCAAAAATGTGAGTTTTATCCTCCTTTACCACAAACTGAGAATCCTGCTCTTGGCACACACCAAAACCTCACTGTTTTCCACACAACCTTCCCCTGTGGATGGCAGGCACACACCTCCATTATCTTGCACTAACGGGACTGCTCTTCCAGGGCCATTCCCTCCTCTGCTGCACAGGGGAAGGCTTCACTTCTCTACCCTTAAATAGGCTTTTTTCAATACAATTTGAAAAAAATAAATCTCTCCAGTTTTTCTGGACCCCTATAAACTGAGAATCAAAAACCAGTCTGATACTTAAAACAAGACCAAATCTATAGAGGATTAAGATAATTTTTTAATCTCAAATGTTTTGAAAGTCTTTTTCCAAAAGTTCTCTTCAATTTTTGTACAGATAAACAGGGACCTACACACACTGAAGATCATCCTGATGTTTTCATTTTCCAAAAATAAAAATATTACGTATACTAAAATGTAAGTGCTCCAATTATTTCCATCAGACAGAGAGTGCACAAATGCAGAAGTACGGTTATTATACACAAACATTGCTGCAGCACTGCCACCCACTACCAGCCTGCCTGCGACCACAGTGATGTCCCAGAGCCAAAGGTACAGTAATGGCTCCATCACTGTTGTACAGCTCCAAATAAATCCCCTAACTTTCCTATCCTACAACCGTTTCTGCAATTTTCCAGAGCAAAACATGAACTTATCACACCCAGTCTGGAAAACATCTTAAAAAGAGCTATAATAAATGTTGGCAAAGAGAGTAAAATATTTAGGTTGCTAAGAAATATTAGAGAAGGGACTTGGGTTACCTGGTTGTCAGATTCTGGAGTTTCTGCAGCCACACTGGAAATTCCCAAGCCATATTTGAGCATTTCTATCATACCCATGGGTCAGAGTCCCACTGACTTATAGAGGGGCTGAGTGTGACAAAACACTTCAGGTGTTGGACATGGATAGCAAATGCTTTTGGAAAGACACACAGCTTAAAGGAAATTAAAATCAACTTTGTAACATTAGCTAGTCTCACTAGGGAACCAGGCCTCCCATCTTGCATGCGTTTCAATTTTATTCCACTTTATACCCAATAGACTGAGCAAAAGAAAATGCTAAGCAAAGGAAAAATTAATTGTAAACTGGGACAAAAATGTTGGCATTATACGAGATGATCTGAGGCTGGAAGACTTTGGAAGATATGCTAAACTTTTCTTTGTTTCCTTCAAAAAAAAAAAATTTTTTTTTGTTTTAGAGAGAAGTGGCTAGAACAGATATTACATCTTTCCCCAATATAAACATTACTCTTACAAGCTTCTAACTACAAAAAAAAAAACCAAAAAGAACTGAAAAAAAAAAAAAAACACCAAAAAAACACGAAAAAAACCCCACAACACATTAAAGAAGTGTTTATTCTAAGGAAAATCCCCACAGGGAAATGTATATTGCAAAGACTTCCATGCAATTAGGGCATCATCAGAAAACTGCAGTTAGGCAATCACTCATGGTATAATACAGCTCAAGCAATAGCAGGGCTTCTAGGACATTATTACAAGCTTTAGTATTATCTCTTAAAAGTGAGGTAAACAATTTTAAGTCCATGCATGCAAAAAAAAAAATCAACAACAAAACCAGTATCAAGTGAAGAAGTGCCTGGGTCCTATGACACCACGGATTTCTAATGTCAGTGCTTTTATTTACATAGTTCACTGAGCTATCACAACGTTTTAGCAGAGCCTACAAGAAATTAGCTTTTGGCTGAACCTGACACCCTAAAAAAATCCCAGGCAGGCACAGGGAGAGATCTCTTCCCCAGCTGCTGGGAGCTGCCTCGGTGTGCTCCGAGAGCTCCGGTGCTACCCGACCTGTTAATTCCAAGGGTGACACGCAAGGATGCGATTTCCCGTTTTCCCATGGTTTCCCAGCAGGGCTTCCAAATTAACACAGACAACGTTCATTAAGGCTGCCCGGAGTCTTGACGCAAACAGCAGCCAGAGAAACAAACCACGATTAACCCTCCAGTCCCATGGAGGCACTGCCAAAACCAACTTCCAGCCAAGGGGCTGCCTGGGCCCCCCCATCCCGCCTCCACCTGACCTCCACACATTGATGTCATCCTCACAACTGCCTGGAAATGGTCCTCCAAAGGCACGTCCTGGTACAAACTAATTTCCTGTCAACACGCTGCCTGCAAATCCAGGCAGCCAGAGCTAAGCCCCTTACATAATCCACGCAGGGCCATGTGTGTGCACCAGGAGCCGTGCCCCAACCAGAAATACCTCTGAAATAAAAAATGTGTGAGCAAAGAGGAGCCTGCCTGAGAATTTCAGGCTGGTGCTGCCCTAATGAAATACATTAGGCTATGTGTTGTTTTAATTTTTTGCCAACTGCACTTTATTTACAATTCTCAATGAAGTTTTTAAAGGTAGAGAAGGTCATTACAGCAGTCAGACACAGAAATCCTCCTCTACTTGAGATTCCAGCTAATTCCACCAGTCTCAGACAAAGCACATGTGCACTCCTGCACAGGCACTCAGCTTGACCACTAGAGAAGATTCCAGAAGCCTGTCAGGTAAGACTATCCGCACTGAATATGAAAGACAAACCTGTTCTTGGTATTTTACTTTGGCAAAAGGCATTCCCAATATACATTTTGGCAGAATAAACCATGTATTCTACAGTTTACCGAAGACTCACAATTAATCTGAATTAATTCTGCCTTTGTCTGATGGACCTGAGATCAGGAGCACCAGCTACAAAATCAATATAGCAGGAGAGGGCTCTCCACAGCTTCTATTTCTATCTCCTCTGGCAACATCCAATGACCATTCAAGCCAGCTGGATTCATGTATCAGTGGGCACTGAAATTGCCCCCCGGACACCTTAAACCACTCTTCTACTTCTTCCAGGGGATATAAAAGCAACCACAGCCCGATCCTATCATTGCACCAAGGAGTACATACAGTTCACTAGCTTATATAGATCTTCAAGCCAAGAAGATTTTGTTTCCAGACATAACCAGATGCATGAAATCACATTTAAATCTGTTACTCTTCCTGCTATAGGCATTTTTTTGACAGCAACTTCTTGTTTTGTACATTTTTACTTATTTAATTTCCTTTCCTTCCCCCCACCCTTTTTCTAACAGATTTTTTAATATTTGAAAACTAAAAACAGTCTGAGAATGCAGTCACTGCGGTTTCACCCCACGATGAAATTTGGTAAGCATCACCACTGCGAGCTAAAGCAAACATACATTTGCATCATCTGACCATCTAGAGCACTTCTGAAAAAATACTCATTTCACTGGCTTTCCAACACCAGATGTCATTTTCACTGAAAAAACGTATTTAAGTCTCCACCACCACTTAAATTTCATAAAGGAGAACCAGTGACTCTCCATTCCACCACTGACTTCAATGGCACTGAAGCCTGTCATAACACCTTGGCTTTAGAATCAGGACCTTAATTTAATTACACTGCTAAACTGTAGATGTGGAAATGCAGGAAATCTTCACACAATAAGATTTTGAGAGCTGTTAACATCACAGCAACTGTAAGGCTGCAAAAGCAGGAGGAAGTCTGGGAGGACCCCTCTCATGCACAGCTGACCCTACCTCAGGCAGAGCTGTGAGGTCAGAGTCAGACCTCAGGAGAAGTAACCAGGATAAATCACTGCAGATGGATTAATCCCCACATAGCTCAAATCTATAATACAGGTTTTGTGACAAGGGAGTCCAGCCCACCTTCTCTTCCAAAACATCCCATCAGGCAAGATTTACACATGGATAAAACCTGGCTTTATTATTTTTCCCCTTTAAACAAAAGAATCGCAATATAATCAAAATTTATAGGTTTTAAAAATACTTGTGGACGCAATATCATCTCAAATAACCCTTTCAGTGAAACCTCTGGAAATAATTTCACATCAAAACAAGTGTAAAACTCATTGACATGACAAAATGCTCGGTATCAAAAAAATTTGAACAGGTTGAAATAGACGCTCCTGGCAGGACTCTCCACCTCTCTGTGAACTATGGAGGTAAGAGGTTCCTGAAATACAGAAGTGCCCTGCCAGCAGACTCCCACGCGAGAGCCGCCTCGCTCGCACAGCCTGGAGGATTTTTATTGAGTCTGACATTTGTGTGGGGGCTGCACAGGGGGAACCTGTCAGCAAGGAGCACCTGCCAAGCCCGGCTTTTCCATCCGGCTGCCGCGACCGTAATTAACTGTCACACTCTTTTATTGCTCTCCCTCACGAACTCGGGTGAAACACGCCTTTGGCAGGTTATGGTTTTCCACAGCATTTGAAAAATAAAAAATTATCTACTCCAAAAGCACTACCAAAAAGACAGTAACTGCAGGATGGTCCCTGATATCAAGTTTTGTGCAAAAATTCCATCACTGGGGCATTTTGTCCAGCAGAATGGACACTGCCATGCCAGTCAGGAAAAGCAGGCTTGTCCAATATTAAAACACTGGACCAATTTTACTTCTGTGAATGTTATGCCATGTGAATGGTACAACTTCAACGATCATTATTCAGATCACTACAGACACTACAGGCTTGGATGTTGTCAAAAAGCCTAAGAACAACATAACAGCATGCAGATTTTAATATTATCACTTAAGGCTTCACTATTCATTGGAAAAAAAAAAAAAAAAACAAAACATACTACTACACAAGCCCCTTCAGTGCTCAGACAAGAAACATTCCCCATGGGAGGTAACTTTCCTGCCTGTGTGATTAGGAAAACCCTGCAAGAAGATGATCCTAAACCCTTCCCTCCATCAGCACCTTACAATTAGATGCTGTTGGATCCTGTATGCACCTGTATCAACTACTACCCACTACACTGTTTCACATCTTCCCTGTCTTCTCAAGCACAAAATTCAAATACCACAGAAGGAAAATATCTAGAGGAAACTTAGACAAGGTCTGGGAAACTCAGTCTGGGTAGAATATTTATCTTCATGGTCACCTCTATGCCAAAATGATGTTTTGCCAATTGTCGATTCACCCATTAAACGCAGTTCATGTAATTTGGTTTGCAAGGCATTAGAAGAGCACAGAAAAATAAAAGATCTCCACCACTGGAGACCACTCCTTGAGTGGTCTCCAGCTTGCAAGCAAGCTTTCCTAAAAAGATGATGAGCTTTGTGGAAACAGGAAACAGTGCTCAGCTGTCAGCAGGTGACTTTGAAACAACTGGCCTGCAGGCAGCTGCAGACACATCCTAATTATCCTTCACAGTTGTGTAAGCAGCCTCTTCCGCTCGCCTAAATTTCTCATTATTGCAGCTTCCAAAAGTTAATGAAGTAGGCCCAGAAAAATTAAACACAGTGAAAGGAGAGAAAGGGAAGAAAGGAGCCAGCTTGAGACAGGTTTGGAATCCACAGGCTTTCTTCCAGAGGGCTTTCCCCAAGCACATCTCCAAATGCTTGAGTGCCTAGGTGGTGATCCATCACCCATTTCCATCTGCTTGTAGCTATTTCCAGATGCACATCCATGAAAGACTGGCATTAGCCCACACTTGCAGCTTGCCCTGGCACTGCCTGGCTGACACAGGAAGGATGCTAACATCACAAGTTCCCCTATTCTGCTAACACTGATGTTGCCTTAAAAAAAAGCAATGAAACAAATCCCAAACCAAGCACACACCTGATACACAGTAAATTTCCCACTTCCTTTCATTCTGTTTTTCTCAGCATTTCTCCTCTGTGCATTCCTGGAAATTAATCAAGTTTAAATCTGTAATCAATCACGTCTACCAGGCAAGCAAGCACAGTTTAAGCTGTAAGTATTTTAGACCTAAAAGTAACTAACTAGACTGGATTTCATTTCATTACAACAATATTTATGTATAATAGGTTCACTGTTCATAAATTTTAGTTACAATTATGTTCCTCCTGCCTATCATTAAAATGATGACTTCAAGAAAAAGGTTTATGGATCCAGTCCTGCTTTCACTGATGTTAATGAAAGTCTCTATTGACTTCAAATATCCGAATTATAATGTAGGCTGGGAAGTTACAAATTATTGGGGTTTGTAAACAAAAAGGAAGAAACACAGATTCAAAACCACATAATGACAAAGGATTCTTGATAGCCAAAAGCACTAACAAGATTACTTTAAAATTAAAGGGACTGCAGACATTTACTGGATACACACATAAACAATGAGTAATGCTACTTGCTAAAACTGCTCTTCCAAAACCAGTTACAAAAGCTTTAGTGTAAAATAAAATTGTTTCATAGCTTTCCTCTTTAACCAGTCCTTGCTAGGCCTAAAATAAAAAGCTGGCACTAGGCATGCAGCTTTTTTCCCCCCAGACAATATTTGTTTGGACACCAAATTCCAAAACTTTATAGAATTCATACAGCAGTCACAAAAGTTTTGAATGCCTCAATTCTCCATCACGTGCAAACATAGCTCAGATATTTCAGGGAATCAGCTGATGTCCCCCAGTTCAGGGACACCACTGCCAACAGAGGCCAGAAACACAAAGTTCTTTGTCTGAGCTGAACAAGAATTAGGTCCCTCATAACAACCATGGCAGGGGGAAACTCTGTATCTTTCAGGTATACTTTGTGCATGTTTTTCTGTCTTTGCATGAGACATTAGGGGGACAATACTTCCTCCAGCTTCAGTACTGCTGATTTACACCTGAAAGGTGGATTTCTACCCAGAACATCTCTCTTTTGCTGCATCCCCACAGAATTCAGCCTGTGGGTTCCATTACCGGATGCAACATACCAACCTTCTTCAATGACAGACGCTGCCCATAGCACCAGGGAATTTGCACAGGCACTAAAATACAATGACAAGTTCAAGTGTAGAGGATAAATAAACATGAGATAAAATAACCCAGAAAGATATCTTGGTTTAAAAAGAGAAGACTTATCACTATCCCTGTTCAAGGCAGAGGTGCTACATTATAGAAGAGAAGCTGTTGTTCCTCTAAAAGGTTCTTCTAAAAGCCCGAGAGCCTCAGAACTTGAGACTGCAAGATTTTAATACCTGAAAAGATTTTAATACCTAGTGTGTCTTTCAGTGGTCCTGACTATTTTAAATTGTGGCTTAGGAATCTATCTATCCTCCCCCCACCATACAGAATAACATATTTTCCTAAAAAAAGCATCATCACACTGTGGTTTCAGGGGATTGGTACCAAAGTCCCTTCACTTTGTCACTTCTACACTCACTCTGAAAAGGTTAGCAATATTCATCTACCAACTTTTGGCCTCCACAAGTCAAATGCAAGGTACTAGTTTTGTCCCTTGTCTTTTTTTTTCTTCCCCATGGAAAATAGAATTTGTCAGTGCCTTTCACAGCAGTCTGCAGCACTTCCCATCCTACGTTATAGAGACTTGCAGTTAAAGGGGAAATGCTTTGCTTCTGAAAAACAAGAAAAGGATGTCTCTTGCCGAAAAATCCTAAAAATCCTACTTATATAAACAACATCCCATTTCCAAAGCACTGAGATTTCTGAAGTTCAGCAAACAGACTGTCTGCACTGCATTTACACAGACCCACATTCATTCATCACTTTCAAGTCTAATTACCAAGCCATTTCCCTCTTGGCAACCCCTAATGGCCAGAAGAATTAGGTTTTACATGGTCAGGATACTGAGGGTAACAAATACCCATAACTCTCAGCAGCTGTGTAATTTGTAAAGTCTCCCAAGCTTTGTGCAGGCACAGGATTACTTCAAGGCAAATTCTGCTGCTCATGCTCTGCTGTTATCTGGACCAGTCCTGCTTCAGTGCAATCTGTCCTACAAAAAGTCATAACAGCATCTTTCAAAAGTACAGGGAAAGAAAAAAAGAAGCAATAATCTGCTTGTGCAAGCAAATGCTAATTAGAACCACAAGCAGAGAAAAAGGCTCCGTGCATCTCATGGTTCATCTCTCCTGGTGCATGACTGCAGAAGTTTTTCCTTTCTCAATAATTTATCCTCTTCAAAACCTCACTGTGACACCTCTAACTTTCTACCATCTCTTCTGCTGCAGGTTCATCATTTTTTCCTTTAGAAACAGTCATGGTGAATGCCTCCCTTTTTCTCTACAGTCAGCCACTGAGCCACTAATTTTTCATTTTCAGTTCTCTCTAAACTTACTCCAACATCTCAACATAAATCAGAAAGAGATGGAAAAATTCTCCACGAGCATTAGAAGCTTAGAGTAACAGAACAAAATGCAGAAGTGAACACAGCTCAAAGTATCTTTATGTCTTCATTACCACACTGGAAACTCAAGCCCATTCAGAATCACCCTCTCAACTTCTTGC
This sequence comes from Urocynchramus pylzowi, assembly GCA_013397555.1. NCBI lineage: Eukaryota > Metazoa > Chordata > Aves > Passeriformes > Fringillidae > Urocynchramus > Urocynchramus pylzowi. Next base: position 760,171 of record VZRH01000242.1, on the reverse strand, counting down.
ATCAAGGATAATCAGATTTTTATTTCAAGCAACTGCTCCTTACATTGAACTATTTTTCTTCAGAGCTGCAGGATTATATTTTCATAAACTGTCTTTAAAACTGGTATGTATCCAGCCCACTTTCTTGATTCTTTGATTAATATGTATTAGTGTGTCGACTACATGCAAAATAGGGAGGGTGTGGACGGACAAGAAAAAAATCCAGGAGCTTAGTTCCTATCGATAAAACACTCAGAACTTCTAAGCAGGCTGGATAAGAGATAATCTTTTCCAAAAAAAAAAACATTTTGACAATGAACAATGTAAGTTACTGTAATTTTTGCTGACTTCAAAGTATTATTAGTTCTAACTAATAAACACACAAACGGATTTTGTAAAACAAAATTGCTACACAAGACATTTACATTAGGTAGCGTGTTAGATGTATAACAATTATGGAATGAATTATGGCTTGGGAATGTGTAATAAATAAAACACGGTGGCATAACTGAGTGCAGCCACAGTGTTTGCCCAATGGCTTGTAAAGTGACAAAATCCACTACCTGATGAAAAGGAGATGTTATTATGAATGGTCCAAACAAGAAAAGTCCTTAGCTTTCTTCGTCTACCTCTACACTCATTTAATTACAAAATCTATTAGTTCATATGCGCCTGCTGCTGAGAAGGGATTGTTTAGATCTCTACAGAAGGCTGGGAGCAAAACATTTGTGTTTTGAACCCACAAGCCTTAGTCAAATCTAAATAATGGGTCAATGAATATTTGTCAGGGTGCTTTGAAGAATAAAAGCATTAGGTTATTTACTCAAGGTTATTTCACATTTCAGAATTATATGTAAAATTACTCCCACGACTTAACAGTTTCAGATTCTCTGGATTTCTGGACATGCCCTGGTAGGATCAGGAGAGGTTGCCTACCCAGGAGATACGGAATGTGGCACATCCTGCACAAAGCCCACAGCATCCTATCAAGGATTTAAACTCTCACAAAGCTGTATCACAGAGTGTTCTTCACTGCCAAGGCAAAGAAAACTAATTCAGCCAACAGAGGGAATGGGGAGACAATATAAACAGGTGTTTCCTTGAAAACTTCAGCACGGTCAGTAATAGTACAGGAAATGGATCTCCAGAGGCCACAAATCGTTAGCATCTCTAGTGCATTTGCAAATTCCTACTGTGCAAAGTCAGCCTGTAAAAAAGGGCCATTTCTAATAAGTGCCTTGTCTGGTTTCCTACACCATTTCATTTCAGATGAATTTTATGAGAACTCTGCTACATATTTTACCTCCCATCTGGTTCAGATTTGACAATGAAATATTTGTGTGTCCCACCCTGTTCTTTTTAAAGCTCCAAAACCAGATGTCTCCAGCACAACATGACTGCAGCAGGTCACACCACATTCTTCAGCAAGCTGTGCCAGGCCTACTACCCCCCACAGACAGTCCCAGGTAAGGTAAAATCCTGTTGTTTGCTCCCTAAAAAAGCAAGCAAACAAACAAACAAACTCACCACCTCCAGGGCACTGTTAAAAAAGACTGTTTAAAATGTACTACAGCTTAACCTTCCAAGAGGTTTGATCTTGATGAAGTGCTGGTTATGGAAGCTAAACACATTAACAATTGCAGCAGGGGATGATATTTTTTTCCCCTCCACTGGCTTGATTCAAGCAAACAATTTTGCAATTTCTCTATTGCTTCAGTGCATAGCACTTCTAGGAAGCTCACAAATTTCACAGCTGCATACATTGCACATGAGAAGAACTCTGAGGAAAGTATCTTCAATCAGATTTTGCATTTTCAACAGTAAAAATCTTCATTTCTCAGCAGCATCACAGGATGGCTCCATGCTACGTGTGATGCCACCTCCTGTGATACATAATTTATTTGTGTCACCAAAACATCAAAATGGCACCGGTTATACTTTCCTGTTATCCTTGCAATACAAAAGAACCTGTAGGTTCTTTTGTACCTAGGGAACCTGAGGGATCTTTTTCCCAGAAAAATGTTGAAGTTTTGATGTGCCTTTAAACAGGACAAATACTTTTTAATGCACCTATCTGGTAGCTTTTCATGCCTAATAAAACAGGATAAAAGTATTTATTGCAACAGCAAGTAGCAGTTACATTTATAATGAGGTATCCCCCAAGAAAGTCCACTTACAGAGCCTGTCAAATCTTAAATGCTGTAGTAGCAACGAAAAACTGCAATAATCCTACTTCAGACATGAGCTAAACATCTCTTGGAATCATTACAAAGCAGGATATTAAAAAAAATACTATTAGCTGTGTGCACAATAATCCCTTCTTAATGTCATACATGAAAGGACACAAGTGCTCCCAAATCTTTTAATGAAGTTTTTCCCAGTGTGGCAAAATGTTTAAACATAGGTGTAAATTTAGTTTTATGAGTATTCTCCTTGGAAATCTGTGTTATGTAGCTTATGATCCTATTGCTTGCTTGATGGAGACAGCAAATTAGGCCAGGGCAACAACCCTGGGAAAAGAAAGGAGCTAAGTTACTGGAAATAAAATGTAAAACCACAGAAAAGAGCCAAAGAGCATGAGAACCGGTAGATTCATTCCTGCTAATGAGATGAGAAAGGAAGAACTCCATCAGCTTACCTGTTTATGCCAAGTTAAATAGGCTTGAGTAAAAGTCACACATTACCCTTCTGTATAAAGAATGAAGATACTTAATAAAATTATTCTAGAAAGGCAAATAAATTGTGATTGTACAGTGTAAGAATAATTTATCAGGAAATAATGTCTGTTGTTTTTGTAACACGATTACTTACTTTCCCCTTTCTACTGCCAAGGCATCTATTTCATCAAAGAAAAGAATTGAAGGAGACACTGCTCTGGCTTTCCTGAAGATCTACAAAACACAATGAAATACCCAGTTTTAAGGGAAGGAAGCTGTTTACCGTACACTCTCACCTGCTGCACACCTCAAGAGTGACAAATTCATGTAACAGACATCAGCCTGTCTTGTCTTGGGTTATTTCTATTTTAAAACAGATTGTTTTTAAAAGAGTAGTAAAAGCTGCCACAGGATCCCAAATTCAACATGTATCAATGTAGGAGAAAGCTAAATATCCCTGCTGGTTCATTTTCCTCTTTTCTTTTTTAAGCTTACACCAGAAGGAGCTTTTCAGAAAGTTTAATGGTAACCTCATAAGCAGAGAAGAATTTGAAAGCCAAGGAAGCTTAGTATCTAAAGTTATCCACAGCCTGCCCTTTCTCACCTCTCTCACTGCTCGTTCAGACTCACCAACGTACTTATTCATCAACTCAGGCCCCTGAAAAATAGAAAATTCAAAAGCATGATACATTTGTATACAAAGTGACTGAGACAATCTGCCAGTGCTACACTGGTCATGCTCTGTTACAAAAAAATTCTGAGATTTTGTCATTTGTAAATCTCATGGGTCCATTTTTACTTACCCTCTACCTGTACCAAGCTTTCTCCATTTATTTTAGTACCTATGCATGTTGGTTAGTCCTCTCATCCTGATACTTTGCCATACCTTCATGAGAAATGGAATTGATAAAAAAAAAAACAAATGCTGTGAGGTTCTTAAAAGTGCTCAACAACAGCACCAAGGGGTTGCAAATCAGCCAGAAGGACAAATCACAGTAAAACATTTACCTGCACTCTCAACCTGCATCCTGCCCAACCAAGCACCACAGCAGTGACTTAAACCAATGTTTAACAGTACTTCTTTGAACTTGACACTCTGCAGGTGAAGCAAGAAGCTCCACAGCAGCACACCTGAAACCCATCCCTAGCAAGGGAGCTGTTCAGTGTCTGAGCTCATGCACATTCCTGCTCCTCTGCTGAGGCTGCCAAGCAGGATTATGAGTGCCAGCTGCTGTGGTGCCTGTTTATCCTCACAGCCCTGTCCACCAGGAACAGACTGGAGACCACAGAGTCAGCATTCCAGTCTTGAACAAGTACTTACAATTATAAAAAGTAAAACAATGGCAAATTCTCAGAGTATTTTCTGTTCTGCTGTATCCTGTAGGATAGGCTGCTTATATAATGCTTCCTAATGGGCCTCAGCTTCTTCTGGGATTGGTAATGACTCATTGACTTCAGCCTGGTTTGCTTCAACACTGACCTGCAGCCACAAACAAGGATCATTATCTGCTGCCCTGAACGAAAAGAGCCAGTGGCTCCAATCTATTTTCCAGGCAACAACAGGTGTCCTTGTCATTTCCCCAGAAGAAACAACATTCTTCACAGTCAGAAAGCTGAACCACCTCCTCCCAGCTGTGGGTGCCTTCAGGTAACACTCAGCCCAGAGCATAGGGCAGTTTTAACAGCAGGTATGTCACAATTAAGGATGTGTGGCAGACACACATTTTTATGCACTAGCAATGACAGAGCCTCTGTTACAAGCCCTCTTTGAATGGGACCATCTGGACTTTGTTCCCAGGTCAGTGGAACACAGATTCATCACTCTAAAAATGCAGCACACTGGTTTCTGCAGCCTCCCCTCTCCATGCTCATTTCCATTCCTGCAGTAACAGTTAATGCACTGACTTTATCTTAACACTGGAAAACACCTGTGCTCATGTAGGGGTAAAAAAAATATATCCTCTGAAAAGCAAAGCACAAGTTATTTGATATCAGCAAAGCATGCAGGCATAGACACCATTTTTATTTATTTCTTTTCAAAGAGTTGACCTTTATCCAAAGGATCAAGTGAGTGCAGCAGCCAGACTTAGAGCACCACACAGGCCAAAGCCACACTATAAGGGTTGATAGGGCCAGCATTGTGTGGCCTGTAGGAAAGGTAAATTATACAATTAGCATTGTTTTCTTTCAGCAACATCCACCCTTAAAGCAACTGCTGTGACAGCTGAAGTGTCACCTGGAGGCCTCCAATGACTGCAAAATTGGAGTCTGGTGGGTACCTGCATGGAAACAGAATTATTCAGACACAAAACCAAGGAATGCAGAAAATAGAGAAGGGAAAAACGAGGTGAGAGAGAGAAGCACAAAACCTTTTGCTGCTATTGACACCACCCATGAGGAGCATGCAGCAGTTAGTGAGGGCCAGACTGCAGCTCAGAAACAGCCCAGCTGCTCCGGGCCCTCATCGTTCATCACGTTCAGGGCAGATGAGGAATCCGATAGCACAACCCTGACAAATCCTTAAGGAATGAGAGCAGTCTTCTCTTTCCATCCAGCTCTCTGTCACAATGAGAAACCACTGCAGACTCTATTCACAATTACAGACTTCTCTCACTAACTTTTCCTTAGAGCCTGTGGACGTTCCCTTTCATGCCCTTATTCCCATAAGTAATCTTCATTCACATCAGTATTCCCATGGAAACCAACATCACATGCATCCATGCCAATGTTGTGCTCCTCTCCTATAACCCAACATCAAACAGCCTGACATTTTCTTTTGTCTAAGCAAAAAAGCCCCTTAAACCCAAAACTACTCTATTTGAACTTTAAGGTATGAGATCATTTCAGATACTTGTAGTTTTATTTTTAATTAAGCATTAAAATATGATGAAGGCAACATCAAAGCCATAAATATGTTTAAAATGTTTCAAAGATAATTATTTTGAATGCAACTCTTTGCTGTAAGCTTAGACATGAAGTTTTTCTCCATTTTTCTCTCCATTAAGCAGCAACTCCAGGTGAAAGACCACTACATGTTAATGACCTGTGCCTCTTTGTGGAGAATTGTCATGAAAATTGGTTTGAAAGTCTCCTAGTTCACCCTTCATGAGGGATACCAGAATTCCATTTGAGTGTTACGTTTTTTTACGGCGAGCAGCTCAGAATCCTTATTGTCCACAGTGAGAAAAGAAAAGGCTCCAAAGTAAGACAAAGCAGACACAGAAGAAGAGGAATTGCTGTACAATTCAATCATGCAAACACTGAAAACCACAACACAAAAACTAGAAATGCTCAAAGCAGCTGGGGTTAGCAAATGAACTGGGTGAGCTCTGGTCCCACCTGAGCTGAGCCTTTGCCTTACCCTGTCTGCACCTGTGCTGTCCTTTAGCTCAGAGCGATGGCAGCTCTTATTTGAAAAATAAATCTGCAGGACAGGCAGTCTGCAGGCCACCACAAAACCACCTGCTGCAGCTGATACAGCTTCTCATTTTCACAAAACTCACCTTCAGCAGACTTTCTCTGGAGGCCGCTGAAGAAATACCAGGAGAGATTTTTTTTTATTTTCTTTTTCAGTGCTTTTCTAAATGCTTTAAAAATCAAATGACATGAGCTTGACTTAGCAAGCTGACATTTGCTGAAAGATCGTTTCTGGCCAAGGGGTGAGCATATGGATTCTTTTTAAAAGCTTTTTATAGCTGTTGATAGACTGACCAAGAGGTGCTAGTAAAAAATGGGCCAGTTTAATGCTGCACAGCTCTGTTCTCATCTGCAACAAGTCATCTTCCATACAAGCAGACATGAAGAAATAAAACCTGGTTTTTGTGGTCATTTGCACAGGGACTCCAAAACCAGCAAAAGATCTGGAGCAGAAAATTGGCAGAAGTAGTTGTACCTTAGCCATGCATATAAGCATTTGTGAGCTAGAGTCCAGAATGACAGTAAAAAATCTGCCAATTCAGGCCCACTGGATACTGCTGATGTTTCTTTATTCAGTCTCAAAGTAGAGAAAGTTTCCAGGAATGCTCTGCTTAAAGACTATTCCATCCCCACTTACAAGATATATCCCCTTGTATCATGAAACCTTCTACTTGCTTATGATCTGGATTGGATGAATTTTCATCTCTTTTTTATTTTAATAAAAAACCAAAATTTCTTGCATTTAAAATATCAGAATCAGCTCTTGAAAGATTAACTGCAAAGAAGATAAAACCCTTGTATACATGCAGCAACATGAGATAAGCTTGTGCACACATGGTTTTGACAGAAGTTCTCAAAGTGTTTTTAAACTGCAAGAGGGACATCTGCTATCCCTGAAGTTAAAGAATATCAGTTATTTTTCTGAGCAGGGCTTAAGACCACTTGCAGATTTTTTCCACCACTTGGGTAAGAAATTTAGTCAGTGACTTCTCTTATATGTTTTTTTTTTTCACTCTTTTGACAACCAGGCAAGTTATGCACTTAGGCTTTCTGAGTCACATGGGCACAGCTCCAGATGTCTCCAGCACACAGCTCAGTCTAGACTCTTCAGAAATACCCTGATAACCTCACATACAGGTTCTGGGCTCTTACACAGACACACTAAACTGTCTCAGCCACTGAGTACAATTCCTATGTCCTAAAAATCCAACTAGAGAGTTTCTCTCTCATCCAATAGATTACTACTCTAGATTATTACTATAAGATAATGCACAATTCCTTCTTTGCCATATTCAAAGCAGAAATGATCAGACATTAAAGTATCAGTCATAACTAATATTTAATTTCAAACAATGTCTCTAGAAACTGAGCTCTGTATTGTGAATCTCAGAAATGAAAAAAAACCAAAATAAATAAAAAAATTAAAAAAAAAAAAAGACCAAGGTGCCACCAAAATTATTTTTCAACCATTCACACTGCATTCCTAGGGTAATGTTCAGTGCCCACAGTCACACATCAGCATCTGAGTTAGACATTCACATTAACTGATTTGGGCAGACAGACATTCACCTCTCAGGTGCCATGTGCTAATTTCTCTTAAGACCACAGAAGAAGCTTAGGCATCCAGCTCAGAGGAGCAAAGTTTGATTCCACTCCACCAATACACCCTTCACAGAGTTAAAACCAGTTTGTTTTTTTTTATTTCTTTCCAGTTTTGACACTGAAGGTGAGATAGAGTCATGGAATAACAGAATTGCCTGGGTTGGAAGAGTCCTCAAAGATCATTTAGTTCCAACCTCCCTGCCATGGGCAGAGATGCCTTCCACCAGACCACGTTGCTCAGAGCCTCATCCAACATTACCCAGGGATGGATAATCCACAACTTCTTTGGGCAACTGTGCCACTGCCTCACCACCCTCACAGTAAAGAATTTTTCCTAATCTATCTAATCTAAATCTACTCTGTTCCATTTTAAAACTATTCTCCCTTATCCTGTCACTACCTGCTCTTGGAAAAAAAGTCTCTCTCCATCTTTTTTGTAGGCTTGCTTTAGGTTCTGGAAGGCCACAATTAGGTCACTCCTAAGCTTTCTCTTCTCCAGATTGAACAATCTCAATTCTCTCAGCCTTATGCTCTACTCTAACACATTGAAAAGACACAGAAATTAGTTATTGAGTCCTTTGGCACTGTAATCTCCATGGCAAAATGCTATTCCATCCCTCCCACAGTCCAACCAAAGCAGCACACGACTCAGGGTGGCTGCAGGGAAGCAAGTGAACAAGATAAACACTGAAACTTCCTTTATTTTAACAGCAAGGCTCTTTCTAAGGCAGAGGCTGTACCTGTGTGATTTGGTAATTGGTTATGCTGCATAGAAAAATATTTGCTCAGAAAACGCATTCTATTTGCTTGTTAAGAATAAAGCCTGCTTCTTCTCTTTCAGGGCTGCCTAAAGATTTCATCTGCATCACTCCCAGCTTCTCAGCACATGGAAACCCCAGGCTGAGCACCATGCACCATTTTAATCACTTCCTCTCCCTCTGACCCGCATTCCAGAGGACCTTAAAAACTTGTTGACACCTGTCTGGGGTTTGAAAAACTTCAGTTTCAGCAGGTGCTTGTGGGCTCCAAAGTATTTAAGGGAGCAAACTGGCAAAACCCTGTTATCCCCAATCCCTGCAGTGGAGTTGTTACAAGCAGCACGGTCAGACTGCAAAGGCAACTATAACATCCAATCTTCTTTATTGCCATGCCTCAGAGTCCACTTGTTTGCCATTTGCCTTGACCAGCAAACTCCAATGACAGTCTTCTGAGGCTTCCTTACACAAGATAGAAGCCAGGATTTGCACTGCAGAATGAAGTGACTGGAAACATTGAATTACACTCACTGCATGCACCAGTGCCTTTGGAGCGCTTCTGGCATCATCAGGGCAGGATCCACACAGGATCAAAAATCACACAGCAAAACCACACAAAACGAGCCACCCCTGCTGCTGCAACCCCTTATTTGCTGAGACTTCACACCTCCAGCAACACCCCATTCCTCCACTGGTAACTTGAAGAGAGAGAGAGAAACTAAGTGCTAATAATAATTAAATTTGCAAGGTAATTGAGAAGGGACAAAGAAACAGAGATGGGATTATATTTAACAATTTTCTGCCTGCATATTCACTTTTGGTAAGTTTACAGTAAGAATGGATGAATGATTTATTTTTATTTTTAGTTGAGTAAAATATGCAGAGAGCTTCAGGATTAAAAGAGCTCATCAAAGTATCTCAACTTGTTATCCCTTGTAAAACATGTCAAATTTTTCAAACAGTTATTTTTACTATCTGCTAATTAACTAACAAGTTATTGTAAATGTGTTACTGTGGAACTTTCTAGAAATTATATCAAATGTTTGCCAAAATTTTTCATAAAACCACAATGCTTCTGCATTTTTCATCTTAAATGCCTTGCTTTTAAACTATTTACAGTCACCAAGCTTTCTTACTTCAGGCTTCTGTTCACTGAAATCCCCATGAAAAGGCTAAGCTATCTCCCCAAAACTCAGTGACAGTTCTTCACAAAGCAAAGCAGTCGACCTTTCCAAGCCTCATTAATCTGTTGGAGCTGCCACAGCCAAGAGCTGAAGGGAAAAGCAGAAGAAACCTGAATTGGAAAATATTTTGACATAATTGACCCAGATGACAAACTAAGCTTAAGCACATGTCAAGCACGGGGAGTGGTACAAAAGCATCGGCTGGGTGATACAGGAAGCTAAACAAAGCCAAGGTGAAGTCAGAGCCCTGGGAACAGTGTATATTTTTGTAATTACTGCTCATTGAAAAAAGAAAAGATTCCTTCAGCCCAACCTCTTAAGTAACAGCAAATAAAAGGTCAGAAATATTTTTTTTTCTTTTTAAAATTTTTTTACATCACATTGTAGTTGGGTCTCCTAACCAGTGTTTCAAATTATAGTTCAAGAACAGGATAGTTCACATCATCTGTACCAGTGGTTTGCTCAGTGCTGACATCCTTAAACACTCCTTACTGTCATAGGTGGGTTTGGTTTTCTATGTGGTGGTTTTTTTTCAAGTACTGCTTTATCCTGTTTACAAAAATTATACCATGTCTCACTTAGGTGAACAGCAAGGCATTTAACTTTTTAAAATTTAAGCTGGTTTTTGTCACTACCCCTTTGTGAAGCTTTACCTTGCTTTTGATTTTAAACAGACAAATGTTGAAAAACACTAAGCAGCAAGAGGAAAAATGATGTTTCTGAAACCTTCACAAGCATATAGAAGTTACATAATTTTTCTTGCTAAATATCTTATAAACTCGGGTAATCTGCTTGCTGGACAGAAAACAAAACTCCAAGTCCCCATGGATCAGACCATCACAGCTGGGTGATGAGAGTTTATCTGGATGGGTACCCTGATGGTGCCTCCCAGCCTGACATCTTAAGAGCAGACTCCAGTGTTCATTCTGAAATAGGTTAAAACCAAAAAAAAAAAGCTCAATTTTTTTTTTTTTTTTGGTAGTAAAGTTAATGACCTAAATAGCACAATAATAAGAGGGGGAAAAAAATTCCACATGGGCTCTCTGTAAATTGCCTCTCAGAAAAGCAACAGAAAATCTGTAAGGAAAAGTAATACTCATTTGATTATCAGCAAACACAATGACACAGGATTTCCTAAAAATAAAATAAACTAAGGAATTTAAAATCAAAGAGGGAAGTCGTAACACATCTAAATAAACTAAGATACAAGACAAATGCAGAGATAATTATCTATGCCATACAGCAAGATAGGTGAGTTTCTTCCAAAACTATAATATCACCACAAAAATCCTAGTGGTCTCACAAAAATATAGCTAAAAAAAACAGCTAGTCAAAGCTGACCCTAAATGCAGGAACTGTCAAAACAGTCCACAGAAATACCTACCACATAAATAGTCAAACGAGGGAATACAGTGACAAAGGGTTTCATTTCCTTCATGTTCAGTTTCAGAAAGCTAGATGACATCTAAAGCAAAAATGTCAAGAGAGACAGGTTGTATATAACAGCAAGGTGTCATCAGCCTGGCAGAAGCTGAAAGTTATATCCCCATCATAATTCTTATGGATAGATCCAATACCTTGAATACAAGGCATTTTTCTTACTACCACAAAAAATGCATAAAACACTTTTCAGAAGAAAATTACGAACTTTGGTACAAGCAGAAGAGGATTGTGAAAGACAAAAGTGCAGAGAAGGCTGACTGAAACAAGCAGTCAGTCAGATCAAAAGCTGTTGGTAAATCAAGACTGATGTTCAATCCTGCAGAATGAAAAAATTATCCTAATCCATTCCTTCACGCAGCCTTACACTTGCTTGTATCCATGAGTGCAAAACATTGAAAAATCTCCAAGCAGCTGAGAACAATTCAGTTGCCTTTTCTGTAACAGAGGTTTGGAGGGGGGAATAATCCAGATGACCACTAAAACCCTGAAAAGCCCCAGTGCTACAAGAGATTTAGGAAAAGGGGTTGGCGGGAAGGAGCAGGAAGAGCCATCCCCTGGAAAGTAGTCCACAACCTCCTCTCCAGTAAATTTAGCAGATACATTGTATTAGAGACAAAGAAAGTCAAGAGAAGGAACAAAAATAAACTATTCCCCCTAGGAATTATATGCAAGATTACTTTGTAAAACAAACCAACCAACAAGCTGCTTTGCTCTGGAAAAGCAAAAGGTCACCAATCTTGGTGCAAATACAGCTATAAAAAGTTTTTGGCCAAGTATCAAAGAGCATGTTTACAAAAGGGCAACATTCATTGTAACACTAACCATTCAAACCTCACAATAGATTTCAGGAGAGAACAGGATGCAACGTCAAACATCTGTTATCACGTTATTTTCTTCAGCTCCTCTGCCCAGAAATGACATGGAGACTCAGCCCATCTCCCAAACCTCACGAGAGGCCAGTCAGACATGGGCCAGAAGCTGCCTTGTGACAGCTCCCCATGCCCAAGACAGATGGAAAGGTCACATTCAAACAGTTTGCTCATAACCCAGCTGAAACGTCTCACTGAACAGAGTCAGCTGTCCAAACTGCACAGACACATCTGGCAAACAAAGCCTTCCAGGAGGCAGGCTGGGGCAGGGGCGATACCTGCTGCACTGAAGCAGGATAGCCAGCTCAGACAAGGACAGTACATCCAGCACTGATGGGAGCTGGGACTTACTGTGCTCATGGCTCTTAAATGCAGTGTGCAGACACAATAGGTCCAGCCTTCCAAAAAAATCACCGAACCGAGCAAGCACTGAATGTAACAGAATCGATTTCCTCTCAGGCTTCGCAGACAAAGGGAGAGGCAGCATCCAGCAGCAGGCTCCCACAGCTAGAGCTGTGCTTCCTGCCTGCAGCCCCTGCTCCAGAAGGGCCCAAGAACCTCTGCCCTCTGCACTATCCCAAAAGAGTATTCTACAAGCTGTACAGCAGACATTTTTCATCAGAATTACTTACTCGAGAGAGATTGGAAGGAAAATGCAAGTCTGAAAAGTAAATCATCAAAAATCGCACTTTCATTTCAAAATGCCTGATGTCAGTTCCAGGGATAGATATCCAAGACATAACGTAGAGAAGGGGAAAATTAATAGGGCTATAAGCAAGAAAAGAAAAATCCCCTCTCAAAAACACCCCAACAAAACAAACCAAAATCCCACATATTCATCTATTTTGGATTTATTGCAGGAACACTTGCAGTGGAAATTAATTCTTGCCTGTTGTGCTTGAAAAAGTGCTACAGACGATGTTTAACACATTTAGTACATGATGGATGTTGCCTTTTTCTGTCCAGGAAACAAATGTGAAGTTAGAGAAAGTGGGCTATGTTCCCTTCCTGGAGTCAACATGTCCAAGGCTGGACATGCTCCAGAGATGTGCTTCTTGAAACATCTGTACATTGAATATTTGACCAGTTCCAGGCCAGGGGATTTAAACCAACTGGGAATCACAGGCAATTTCCTAGAGCCAGACACTTCTGCAGCTTGTCAATGATGGGGAATGTTGCACATGCAGAACTCCACCACAGAAAATGCTGCATTACTGTACACCAGCATTTCCCATCATTGCACCTTTGGATACCTCCGGGTCTGCATGAGCCACCCTTCACTTTCGGACAATTACTGCATCAGTAAAACTGTCTGATGGTGCCATGATTGAGGGATACAAGATAGCAACAACATCCATTTTCAACTGTTTTGTTTTTTTTCCAGACTGCTACTTTTTTCCCCACCCTCCCAGGCACCAGTGCTTAGGGCGAGACAAAGAGGAATGTTTTCTTTTAAGCAGAGGCAGAGGAAAAGGTTACCTTGTTTACCAGTAACTCTGGAGCACAAAGAACTACTTTGTCTTTATGGAAGAGGCAGTAAAGGTAGTCTTTCTTAAGGGCTGAGGTTTCCAAGGCTGCCCTTGTTGATGTGACTATGACCCAGAGGGCTGTTTGCAATCCCAGGGAGCCTGGGCAGTGAAGAGCTGCTGGCTTCAGGGTCAACACAATTGCCTCTGCTCCCAGAGAGGATCCACAGCTACAGCATGCCTGAAAGGATGGGAGGAGGAGAAGGAAGCTGTGCAGAAACTAACACAGGAGGCTTTGTGAGTAAAGAGATGGTCAACAGAGAAGGGGACGTGATCTTACTGCTGAGGAGGAGATACTTTCAAAATACTTAAACAAATGTTTTTTCTTGCACTTCATTAACATTCTGACACAGCTGCAAGACTACCCCATGTGGAATCACTCTGCTATCTTTTTTTTTTCTTTCCTATGCAGTGAAGCTCAGTATTATTAAATAACTTCCATTCATGTGTTTTCCATACAACCCACAGTGATCAATTACACTGATTCATAGGCAACGAAATCCAAAATTTTTCCATACTAAGTGTTTCTTAACGCTGAGAGAATATCCCATTTATACAAGAATATTCAAAATATAACTGATTTTTCAAGCTTTGTGAAAATTGCTGAAGTAGAACTATTTCCCCGGAAAAAAAAGGCAAACAGGACAAGAAAAATCTGTAATGAAACACAAACAGTGAGATAAAGAAAGTGACCTTCCTGAGGAATGAAAAAGAAGCAAGAGATTAGATGATATTTCCATGCACGCAAGTAATTACTACAGTAACAGCAGCTATCCACTATCCAGAGTCACTTTTCATTTGCATTGCTTTAATTGCAGTATAAATATTGTTGCCACTTTTAGAAAGACTTTAAACAATGCCAATATTCAAGACCTCACTCCACAGCTTACTCGTCCATCCCACATTTGTGCTGTGACAAAATAAATAACAATTCTTTTAACAGCATACAAGAAAACACAAACTAACTTGATATTCACAAGATGTTTGCAGGAGCATATGGAGGGATCAGAAACACTAAGAACCACTGAATTTTAACACTTGAAATTGGAAAAACCATCAGTTGTTATGCAGGAGTTAAGAAAATGTGAGTCTGAAAGGCCTACCTTCACTGCCAAGAAGTTGAGGCCACTTTCATGAGCCAAAGCTTTTGCTATCATGGTTTTTGAGCACCCAGGAGGTCCATAGAGCAGGACACCCTTGGGAGGCTGGATCCCCATTCGGATGAAGGACTCTGGATGTTTGAGAGGCCATTCTACTGCCTGCTTCAACTTCAGCTTGACATCTTCTAGTCCTCCTATGTCTGACCAAGATACCTGCAGAACAGAGCATTTTTGCTGAATTCAAACCATGGAGCAGAACTATTAAAAAAGTAAACAATTCAAAAATGCTCTGTAAAATGTGTAAGGGTTCTTTAATGAAGTTGTTTTTAATGAGTCACTTCTTCAAAAAGTCTTTATTAAACAAGAAGCACAAGACAGGCTTGTCAGGAATACATAAAGGCATGTGTTATGTCCTACCAAAAAAGCAGACAGATCTAAAACCTGCCACACCTCTTCCTACATGGCTGTCAACAAGCCTGAGACTTTTCTCCACATCTTCCCAGACTGTTCTTCCTCTGGTCCTCATCCACTCCCATTCACTTCAAATATTAAACATGTCAAGGCACACCTAAATCAAATGATCTTCTGCCTTAAAACACTCTTCCAGAAATTTGCTCAACATAAATCATCCTTCAGCTCTGGAAAGTGGGTTATATGTGTAAAGCAAGCAGAGTGTTGCTGAAAGGCAAGGTACTGCCCTTCCCTTGAGCTGAAATCTGGTGTCACCCTTGGTTTGTCCCTATTTTCTCCTGGAGTGGAAGCTAGAAGTAGACAGAAAGGTAATTCAGTCTGCTATTGAAGTGGATGAAAAAGAGTATTTGGATGTGGTGCAAGCACTTTCATTTAACACCAAGCAAACTTTAAATAAAATTTCTCTTAGATTGGCAGACTTTGACAAAGAGACTTTGACAACTTTTACAAAGAGAGCAGAGAGCAAACATAACAAAAGTTTGTGCTTATGAGTCAGATATGAAATAGTGTGACTATTCATAGTCACATAGTGTGACTACAATTTCATTTGAAAAGATGTATTACCTACACCTAGAACCCTTGATTCTATGTAGGAGCTTAGTAAACTGCACAAAAGTAAATTTGACACTCTTACAACTTTTTATGAGGGAATAAGACAACATAAGCTTGTCCTCCTTTTTTCAGTATCAATCCTTACTCATACCTGGCAAAGCATGGACTAGTCATTCTATCATCATGTCTTCCTATCTACACAAAGATTTTGACAAACGTGAACAAGAGCATCTTGAAATTAATTAGGCCATAATGAATTCCCTAGAAGTTTCAGCAACAGAAGGCAAGATCTATTAGCAGTACTTTACATGCACATAAAAAGCCAGGGAGAAAATGCTTAAATGTTACTTTTACTCTCTTAAATATTCAGTCATTTACCCTTGGCAAATATCCAGTCTACTGAATATCAGTCAGGCATTGTTCAAGTGATTTTTCAGACCCACTACATGTCATTTAACACCAGCACAAGTGACAGAATTGTACAGAAAAGGTGAAGTAAGGTCACCTTACATGAAGGTTGTTTTCAGCAATCTGGAAACTTATTCTGACTTTGCTCATATTTTAAATACTGGCAGTATTATCCACAGCGTGGAATTGGTGCAGCAGTAGTATTAAAAGCAAAAAATAGCTAATAAACCATTACCTTCACATTCTGGTGAATTCTGAATAGAACAAAACTGTCTTCATTTCAAAAGGAGAGAGATAAGTGTGGGGGAGGAGAGAGGTTGGGGAACAGTCCACCAGTAATAGTTACACTGCTCTCACCTGCACAGGAACTCAAAGGAGAGGTCTTGCAACACCAGCAATGAGGTGTGATGTTCTGTCACTGTGGAAATGGCTTTAAGGATTAGCCTTGGGGTTGGGCTCAAACATGGAAAACCAGCTCTCTGCTATAGCGTGTACAACACCAACATTTCATTACTGCTGCAATCTTAAGCTCTCCCCATTGCACTCTGAGCTCTCTCTTAAGGTCAACAGAGCTCAGAGTGCAATGCAGAGCAGCAGCTCCCCAGAGGCTATTAAGCACCAGTAATAAAGAAATAAAGCAGACAGGCAAAGGATGTCTTATCCAGAATCTTTTGCCTGCAAAGACAAATCTGAGTGTTGAATTACAGTGAAGGGAGTGAAAGAGGCAAGCAAAACCCATAGCACTCTCTGAAAAAAATTTCATAAAGACCCATAGGAGAGGGAGGAATGGCAACTGCAGTGCAACTCTCCAAAGTACTGCAGTATTAACTTCCTGATTTATAATGTGCATCCTCTCTCCCCTAAATCCTTGCTGCAGAAAAGGCAGCCTTCTAAAAAGGTTGTAACACACAGCAAAGTTCAAGAAAGGCTCTGTAAAAATGGAAGGCAAGATGTTACACAGAACTAGACAGCAAGGATTTTGCATTTGCCTTGGTCACAGCCAACACAATTCGGACACAAGAGGAATGAATTGTGGCTTTATTCAGAAGTTACTTTGAACTCTTGTTGTTTGATTAGCACATGGCTACTGCAAAGCAATGAAATACCAAAGAGCCCCACCATCCAAAAAATGAAGCTAAAAATCAAAAAAATCTCATGTATGTCAATGGTTTTACTTGTAAGTAACTACATAGGCCAAAGGTCGCACCCACACCAAGGGTGTGGTAGCCAAGAGAGTACAGTACTGCAATAAATACCTAAAAAGCTGGGATTATTAATGTAGTTCAAATTCCTGTCTTCTCTTTGGGAAAAAAATCTCACATCTTATAATTTATTTAGTGTCTGAAGTTATTTTTAGCAAGGATTTTTAAGATTACAGCATTCACAGAATATTTTGAGATGGAATGGACCCTAAAGATCATCTAATTTCAAACTCCCTTCCTTTGGTTGGTGATATGGGAGGACACAAAATCTGTTGCACCCAGATTACTTTAGAATCTACTTTAAACTCACCCCAGGCAGCAAGCAGATGGCTTGAAATTTACCCTACATCTTCAGAGAATATGCATTACTTTGTCAAAATGCAGGTCCTGCCAGCACAAAAAATAATCTCCACTATGTTGTTAATAAAGGAATGAATTCCAGTAGTACTTCAATAACTCGGTGGATGTTTAACAAATAAAACCAAGTGACAATCAAGGAAACCACTAGCAGGATGGTTTAGGGGACAAGAGGAGCCTGAGGAGTAGATTGACCAGGACTGAGAACAGAATTCCTGCAGTACCTCAAGACCTTGCTTCTACCTGCCTGTGTTGTACCATTGGGCAACATTTCACCTGGCTCCAAAGGGGCTGGAGTGCCTGAGAGGCACAGCAAACAAATAACAACCTGAGCCCAGGAGCCAGCAGCACAATGAGCAAGGCAAGAATCAGTAATTCTGCCTCTCAGCAGAACCACCTAGCCTTGAGGATATTGGTGCCATGACACCATTTCCAGGAAAAGCTGTTTGGGGCCAGCCCAGGCAATTCCACCCTGCACAGCATGGACTCTTAGCAAGCCAAGTGTGACATCCGAGCTCGCTGTGTGCAGCATCCGGTTCACAGATTTTATTTCCCATTCCTATAAGTTTGGGAATAAGGGTCTACAGTTGTGCAATTAATTCCCAAATGACTCATTTTCATGCAATGAAACGTAAGTGTTTTCTTCTAGGGTTTGGGGAGCTGCTGAGAAACACCAACACAACTGCTCATAGAATCAGGATTTAGACAGATTAAATACAAAATTCTTTTGCTCAATCTTCTTAAGATCTTCTCTGATCTTAATAGATCAGAGCTGCCTTAAACCAGATCAGTTCCCCAGCCCAATTTATGTTGGGTCTGATACTGAACTACTATAGTATGTAATTAAGAAGGCAGTGAGCATGGTAAAGATGAACCTGGCACCAAATGAACTGTTCATATAATGACAGTCACCTGACAGGTGACTCTTTGGCAGTCATAATCAGCCTACAGCATTGAATTCTGGCTTCACTTAAAACCATATAATACCACTGAAGACATTGAGGCCACATTTACATAAAAATCAGAGCAATTAAACTCTTCACAGCTTTGTTTCAACACACTTTGGTTACAAAGGCTAACAGTTGGTTTCTGCTTTAGTTTGTGTCTGCTTCCCAAAAGGCTCCAGCTTCCATGGCTGTTTCCGACCTTGAATATGTATCTGAAGATTTTTACCCCATTAATCCACTCAGCAAAAAAAACTACAGATCAGGAGATATGATCCTGCAGTCCCAAACTCTTCCTGGAGCATTAGGAACCATTCTACAAACAGTTCTTCAAAATTATAAATAAATAAACAAACACCCGAACAGAAAGATGACACATAACATTTACCAGTAACCTGAGGCTTCCACTCCACAGAATTCCTCTCTTTACGTGTCCCTGACAATGTTGCCACAGCATTGCACAAAACAACTTACTTTTGGCACATCAATTGCCACCTCCCTCATGGCGCTGGGCCTGACATCATTCATCCCCTGCAGGAAGTCATTGAAAGCAATCATCACTGACCCAGCCACGGCGGTGTCCCACAGGCCGGGCCTCTTCCCCAGCACTCTCCGCAGCGCGTACAAACCTAGGGAAACAACAAAAACATGGAAATAGGTAGGCTTCCTCCTGATTCTCACAAGCACAGTGCAGCACACACAAACATACTGGAAAGAAAATTATGTTCGAAAGAGTGTCTCAGTGCTGGGGCTGAACTATGTCAAAGAACATGCAAGACACTTCTGATAAGAGAGCACAAAAAAGGGGGATTTAACAACCACAGATAGAATATAAGCTGTATCTGTTCCAAAAGACAGAACGAAACAGCCTTGTTCCCATTTTCCCAGAGATGAACTTACAGGGCCAACCCTTCAAATGTCTATACACTAATCTGAACACATTTCTAAACCACAGAGGAAGAGGGACAATGAACATTCAAGGACAGGTTAAATCAGCTCACAAGAAATCCACGACCTTGCCCACTTCTCTATTATCAGGACAGTATCTTCAGAACTTTTTTAAAAAAAACTGATGAGATTGCTTTAACATCCATTGGAACCCTATTTTTCCATGTAGTAAGATGCCAGACACCTGCATTTTTCTTGATATGGAACAAACATTCCCTGTGACACTCGATAGTTCTTTGTTCCCTTCAGCAATTACACTTTTCAAATGCAGGCAGAGCTTTCACCCACTCTTTTGTTTGGACAAATCACTCACATACAGTATCTATAAATCTTGATACTAATTCCTAGTTTCCTTCTATAAATCAATCCCTCAAAAGCCACACAAGTCCCACCTACTCACACATCAATATATCAATAGTCCTCAGGCAGGACTGAGCGGTACCATTGGCAGCTCCCAGGCATTCCCAAGAGACCAACTGCAGCCCCCGTAGTGTAAGATGCCCAAAAGCAGGATCATTTCCCCTGTATAATTATCCCTTTTAAGGCCTAATATAATTTAGAGTTTTATTGCTTCTGCTTCCAAGCCTGTCCTGTGACTGAAAATGTTAAACTTTTTTTGTTTTTTTGGTATATTATTACATGATGAGTATAATTTTATGTGCAGGTACACACACATCCAGATACACAGTATCTGTTGCCATGTGTTCCAAAACAAATGAAGCACTTCATACCACACCAGCTCACCTTGCATGACCATAAAAAGACAAACATTTGTTAAGTCTCTTCTATATTTAACCAAACAAAACATCAATTAGTGCTACATGAAAGGACAATAAAAGGGATAAGCCATTTCTGAAAATAGACGTGGTTTTAACTTTCAGCACACTGTTGTCTTTTTTTTCTGCAGAGGCACTGGTAGATGCAGACATGCAAAGTTTCTGACAATGGCAGGAATTCTGCATTTCCTACAATATATACAATGTGTGAAGAGATATAATATGTCCCCTGTGAAGCAGTACAGCTGGTGTCTCTCCATAAAGTGCCAATTACGGCAGAGTCGGAGCACCTGCATCCAATACGCAGGCTCTTAATACAATAACAGAAAGAAAAAAGTTTGTATTTCAGGTTTCCCCTTGCACAGAACATCCAAAACTAATAAGATATATAAATAAAAACATTCCATGAGGCCAAGGAGAAAAATGAAAATCTGGTCACCAGAGGACAAGTATAAAATGTAACTGACTCATTTTAACAACTCAGGCAAATTTCTCACCCACTTCTTCCTTCCTCTGAAGAAGTTCATTTTAAGCAAAAAAAAAAAAAAAAAAAATCAAAACAAACAACTTAAATGAGACAACACAGATTCACCGCCCCAGATTTAAAACTTATATCCAAACAAATAACAAACTCAACATATTATTCCAGTGTCATTGCAGCTAAGACTCTGTGGGGTGGGAGTGGGCATTGGAGTCCAGTCTTCTAATTTCTTTCAGGGCAGTCAATTCACATGGGAATCTCAGTTTAAAAAAAATGCAAGTAAATAACATCACAGGAAATTAAGGCATAGAGAAAGCAAGTAAATGATAAAGATAACCACTTATTTATATACCTATCTACTCCATCGAGTGCCAGTGTAGCTCAGCACTCATTTGATACATTTTAAATGTCATGGTTATTTTCTTTTTTCCATGATATGAATAAGTCTTAAAAGCATGCACATTTATTTTAAAAATTGAGAGAGAACATCAAATAAAAATGTCCAAGGAGAGCACTGCTCTTCAGTTTTGTTACAGCCAGTGCTACAAGGAGTACGAGTGAAATTTCAGTCCTCAGCAGTGGGTTTGAAAGGCAACAGCCTTGATCCAGAACAGGAATAAAGAGGTCACAGCTTTCCAAACAAAGCCGGAATTCATTTCAGCATGTGCACGCACACGCCACTGCACAGGTCAGCATTTAATTGAAACAATGTTTTACGTTAAAACAATAATAAAAAACAGATTGAAAAAGAAAGCATGATTCTTCCTGTTTCCTCCTGTTATCATAATCATTCTTTCCTGCACTTCAGATTGACCTCTAACAAGAGGGGGGGAGCCTCAGTAACAGGAGGATACAGCCAGAGGCTTGCCAGAGGCAGGAAAACACATCCTTGTCTTGAGACGCTGAAAGACGGATTTAATGTAAGGAAATGCAGGGTAGGATGCAAATCCTGCTGCCAGAAGCAGTGCAGAGGCAAAAGAGGTGGAATCCTACAGCAAAGCCATGTTCACCACTACACAGGTCATAATGCAGATACAAACAGGAACACCTCAGAAGACATCAGGCACCTGGGTGTCTTCCACATGGGAATGTTCTGGGTTGAGCATACTGTCATTGCTGTGAACTGACTCTGAGCACAGCATTTGTTTCAGCTGTGCTTGCTCCTTTTCAGATGTTACTCCATTCTTCAGGTTAATGAGTTCCAATAACCCTTTCGGCAGTGCCTGGCGGGGCTCAGAAGCGGGCAAGTGAGTTTTCCATTTTATTCCAGTCCTGCACGAGAGGAGGAAGGACTGAAGTGCAGTTATCCTGCTGAAGGGTCAGTGGGACTTCACACAGGCACGAGATACCTATTTTGAGCAAAGGGATAGTGAACAACACTGATCCTCTGTGAAGTAGTAATGGAAAATCCTGGTTCAAACAAAAAAAGGCAGCATAATAAGGCATGCATGATTACAAACAATGGAAAATAAACAGTTTGTTCCAGCCCAGCAACTGTGTGCTCTACCTCACCAACTCATCCTGTCTGCCTAGAACAGAGGAAACCAAGTGGACAGAGGGGAAAAACCCAGCAGAACGCCCTGTCCTGGTACAGATGATCCTTCTTTGGTACCAAGCTACGCACAAGGTCAATAGCATTGTCTGCCTGAAAGATTTTCTTGCTCATAGCTTGGCTAAGTTTTGGCACGTTAGGTCATAATAACAAATATCTGAGCCTAAAAATAGATCCTACGACACTGCTATTATTTGTCAGAGTCTGTGTATAATTACACACCACTGTAAATAATAGGAAGCAGCCACTCAGAATGACCAACATATATACTTTAGATTTCCAAAACAGAATATATACACAGCACTTGAGGAAATAAACTGAGCCCAACAAAATGGTTAATCACACATCTTTTACTGTCCAACAGCTATTCCTTTTGCAAATCCATCCTGTCTGGACTTACTCTACCAGAATCCCAATACCAGAATTTTTAAGTAGCTTCAAAGAAATTGTTATCTTCCTGTAAGACTGTTTACAAAAGTAAATGTTTCTTCTTTCTCTGCTGATCTGGCATTTCCCTCCCAAATTCTTCTGGCCAAACCCAGAAGACACACAGCATTTCTCCCTGTCAGATCCAACGTGATCCTCTATCACATGGCCTGGCAGTGGAATGCTCAAGAGAGGGGCACGGATGGGTAAGACCCCAGCTTTCTTATGGTACTGGAGAGGGCATCTTCCTCTACTTCCAGATCTTTAGACACTACACTTCAAAATTTAACAGGTTTACGCATAGAAAAAGCATTTCATATAACTTAAAGTCAGTTTAAAAATGTATTTTAAACTTTTTTTTTTTTATTTAACCCATACATAAAACTGTATTTAGGAAAAAAAGTCAGGAAGCAGAAACCATGACTTTTTGCTCTCAAAACCATATTCTGCAATCTGTCTTTAGCTGCCAGAGCTATATGGGAAAAATCCCTGAAGAACTTTCATGCACTGTTTGCACAGGAAAGATAATGCCCTTAAATCCCTTGTAACCATAACATTGCAAATTCACTGGGCTAACCTGAGCACTAACCTACTGCAGGGATTATATCCACGATTTATAGTCCTTCCTGAAGAGCCCCGACATTTGCTGGAACATGTCTGTGGAGCTGCCTGAAAGCTGCTGAGAGGTGTGACAGGGGAGGGCAAGGAAGGAAGGAAGGAGGAACTGCATTTTCAGAACTTCTTTCGTAGAGGAAACGGGTTATTCACAGATCAGGTACACACACACGTCATTTATCCTGACACTGTGACAACAGAGGGAAATAAGGAATACCAGACTGCCTGTTCCTAGCCTGCTCCCAGACATAAATGTACCTAAGGGTGGTCACACGTGTGTGAGAGAAAAATAAGGACTGCCAGGCTACCAGAACAGCAAGGGCAGAAAGACAATAAGCAAAGCTAATGGCTAACTGCCCAGTCTAATTGTAATTAGGAATGTTGGCAAGGGATACAGCTAAAAATTAGAGTCAGGAGACTTATGAAAACTTTGCCTGAAAATGTTTAAGTTGTGTCCCCCAATAGTAGCTAATCACTCTACATACAAATGCCTACTGCTGCCTGCATTGCCACACATGAATAACATAATTTCTTTCCTACCACTCAAGCTGCAGAAGCAAGAACATGGTGACTTATCTGCCAAGAAGGTTCATTTAAAATATTAGTTACAGTTATTGATCAACTCTTCTGAAAAATAATCCCTATTTCCTGCTTATATAAATATCAGCAGGCACAATGGGATGTGCTTTAAACAGATTATTAAGTACTCAACCCACAACTGTGTGCATGAAGTCAGCAATCCCATCATCCAATTAGCTGCAAATTTTGGATAAACATACACTTAAAATTAGTTATGATGAAAACCAAAAGTTCACATGCCCTGACTGCAGTGAGTGCAATGTTCCTCGTGCAAAACCAAAAATCAAGTACCATTACAAAACAAACAAGAAAAAAAAAAAAAGGCAAAGATTTTCTTTAAGAAAAAAATAACTCCAAAAACCAACACAGCGTGCACAGGCACTGCTTCACAGAGGCAACAGCCACATGCAGCCACTTGTGCAGAAAAGCCATCATTCCGAGCTGCTGCTGGAAGAAACAATCCCAAAATCCATGTTACAGAGGCCAAAAAAGCCACACTGCTCTGCCATATGAATGTGCAAGCCAGGGCCTGTTTGCTCCTAACCTGCTCGGCCAATTGCTTTGGTTTAGAAACACCCTCTGCTTCAGGGACCCCACTTAAACACCACAGAACTCAGCACCAACTTAACACTCAATGCCCACTTGAAGATGGGCATTGGATTTTCTTGCTCTCCTTACACCATAAATTAGAATTATGGAACACAGTGCCAGAAAACTCAGCTGTCCCAGGCCAAAAATTCACTTGTAGCTTTACTTTTGCATCACATCTGTGCTTTTCAGTGCATTTCAAAATCCAACATTCTGCCCTTTCTGCAAAAATTTCATAACACTTCTTTTTGTATTGACCATCTGACTAGATATGTTATTAATATTCCCCAAACTCCCAGATTTTCTACATGACCTTTTCACAAAAAGGCAAGCAGCCTTTCCCACCTCGTTTTGAATGTCACATGGGAACCAGTACTCAGTTAGACAATGCAATAGCAGATTGATTGCAACAGCGTAGCTTCAATATTTGTCCCTGCTACTAATAAATAAATAACAACACAGACATGGTATTTTCAGTCACTTTCCATAAGAGAATAAAATAATTATAGCATGTCAAACACTGCTTCCCCTTTCAAATCTGCAACTATAGTCAGTTAATTTGAAAGCAAACCAAAAACCACCCTGCAAAACAAACAATCCCATTGCCTTGGTCATCAACTGCCTCCATCAAAATCTGCATCTTCCACAGTCTCCAGCCCACATTTCTACATTTAGCAGTATAATCCAAGAAAAATATCTACATTGTTGCACACCCCCAGCAGAACCCGGGTCCAGACAGTGCCGGGAAAGGTTCAGAATCTTTATGGCCTAAAGAAAGGAAGGATATTCTTGATGCCCTAACACTGGGCTGTTTCATCAGGGCTGTGCCTGAGCTGAAAGGAAGAGCTCGACTGGAGATAGGAGGCTGGGAAGGCACGGACTGAAGGCAGCGTTTGTCTGGTTGAAAGAGCAGTCAGGGGCTGCTCCCCGGGGTGCACAGAGCCTCACTGTTAATCACATTAGCCCACACGGCTCATGTTTCCTGCAGGTGGCCAGGCTACCACAACTGCAGGAGCTGGGGGGGAAAAGCCACACAGGTCTAACAAAGAGACATTCCTGGGCTTCAGGGGAATTCACTTCCCCGCCAATTACAGGGAAAACCAGAAAAATCCTAGGAGACAGTCCTTCAGTTGATTATTGGTTTTTAATTCTTACTTTTAATGCAAGTGGATTGCAGAAACTCTTTTTTGGGGTGTAGAAGATACAGCAGGAAGTTTCTCAGCTCCAACAAAAAGCTAAGTACAGTATGCTCCTAAATAAATTACACCTTGACAGATCTAATATCCACATAAAATCAATATACAGAGCTATGGATTAAACAGCATAAAGCCCCTCCATCCTGTATTATTCACCAGAATGCAGGGATAATTAAATGGGCAAATGAACAGCATAGACAAGATCTCCAAACAACAGGACTCAAAATTATGAGCACAAGACAACAGACCATTATCACATGCCTATGAAAGGGGCTTCACAGATTCAGCAGAGTAATGCTGATTCATACTGGTCAAAATGCATCTCAATCTCTTATTTCTATAAGATTTTTTTTGTAACAGACAGCTCAAGCCAGTAAACCATTCCAATCCTAAAGGCTAAGCAGCATAATACCATTTTTTAGGCAATTAAAAAACTTAAGATGCAAAACAAAGTCACTAGTGCCTCTTTCACAGAAGTCTCAAAGTCTCAGTGGTTGCAGCATCCTTACTGGAAGCAAATCAATGTTCCTGCCAGAGTGACCACTATTTAAACAAAGCCATTTGTTCTTCCTCTCCTCATGATGCTATCTTATCACAGCCCAAGTGTTTTATATCAGCACACTGAAATGATGTGTAATGAACAAGGATGTTCAAGATAAATTCTGAGAGTCACAAAGCAAATACTTCCTTTCTCTGTAAACAATATGACTGAACCCACTCCTTGAAGAAATCAAGCTATATTTATATTCACCCTCTTGAAATGCTACAGGCAGCCATAGAAGGATAAGTTTATAATAAATTGCTATATTTGGAAACCTTTGTTGCTAAGCATCTTCTAACATTCAGTACAGTTTATACCATTCATGTCCCTGCTACATAATTAACATTTCATATGTTTTGTTTTTTTTAAAAAGAAGTACAGTGCTTATCTTTGGCAATAAATTAAAACCATTATGATTTTTCAGGGAATTAATAAAAGACCACGTGGCAAATTAAATAAAGGAGAAGCATCAAGAAGATCTCAAGGTCATACAAACACTGACATTACATGGCAGTCTATCTCCTATACACTCCTCTGCTTGAGATAAAACAACTCAGAAGGCAGCTGTTCACACTAAAAACCAGCCTACTAAATAACTTAGGGTACAGTAGACCTCTCTCAACCTGAAGAATATGACTTTCTCAGCTGCACACATAAATCAGCCCTTTTCTTGTCAAGAATTCTCTGTGTGTGAATCCCTTGGATGGTACTCAAGTCCTCAGGAGTCTACCAAGAGGAGCCCACTGCAAGCTGATGTCCCCAGGATATGGCCCAGTGCCCAGCATGGAATCTGCACGTTTATCACATTTGGCTGTTAACTTCTGTGGAAATCTGAAGTATCTTGCTAGGCAGTAGAGAATCAAAGCAAATTTTAATTTCTCCAGTGTAGACAGTACAGATATTATAACCCTGGACATGTAGATATCCTATAAAAATCAGTTTTCTGGTTTCATTTTTGTGAGAGGCTAGAACTGTATCTTCAGTGGAGGAAAAAGAGAAAAATCCACTAATATTTTAAAAATTCAGCAGATAAAAATAAAACCACTCTTAGCTGATTATTATAAGCATCTCCATATAAAGGTGTCATGAGTTTTGGTCACAATACCCTGTTTGGGAAAGTCCAGATCACACTGCACAGCTTCTCCAAGTTTCTTCTTTCTCCTTGTTTCCTCTCCCTGCCCATCCCAGCATACACCACACCACTATTCTGTACACACCATACTCACGGGGGCCTAGAAACATTCAACACAAAATGGACATCAGAGGTCCCTAAAACTTCTTCAAAATTCCCATGAAAAGGCAGAGTTACTGAACAGAACATGAAATTTGCCTGTGTGACCCCAGTAGTACCGCTAAGCAAATCTTGCACTGGAGAACAAACAACTTCTGCCAAAAAAACAGTTGGAATATGTTTAATTCTACAATGGTTATTTACTTTCCATTAACAAATGGTCTTCAGAATTATATAGAAGGCAAACATCAAAGCTTTTATAATGAAGTATCTTAGGAAACCTGACTAGAGATGCAAAAGCCCTACAAATACTACATTTACCATGTTACTAATTACTACACTCTTGGTTTATATAAGCAGTATATACACAATACATGTGTTAAAAAAACAGAGTTGAAGTAGAAAGATAAGGAAAGATGAGTCCTTTGGAAAATGATCTAAAGTTTGTATTAAGAATATAAACATATTTAGCTTGCAAACTTGCAGTTTTTCCAGCCACAAGCCCAAGGATATAAATGGGGTATGCAGGACTTGAGAGTCTCCCACAGACCACAACAGAAATACAAGCAGCAAGCAACAGTAATCCCGTGCCAAAAACTGAACATGTATTCCTGAGTTCTGAAATCCTTTTCCTAAGCTAGTTTCCACATTTCACCTGTACTTAGACACACATCAAGTCTGAATGTAGCACAAATAACCTTAACATTTGTGAAAGAATTCTTAACTCAGATGTTAAGCTGTCTCAATACTAAGCATTTTGGACATTTAGAAATGTGCATTAGTCACCTTAACTATATGTTTATACCATGCTTTATGCTGTAATATACATATATATGAAATGTTATGTTCAATTCTAAGGCCTACATCACCAAAAAAGTTATTGACAAACTGGAGGCAGTTCAGAGGAAACAATCAACACAATTTCTCAGAAGGCAGGAAGGACTTATTTATGAGGAAAGATTAAAAGAGCTAAATATTTATAGTCTGGCTCAGTAATGAATGAGGAGGTAGGGGACATGAGAACAGCCTAGAGATATCTCAAGGGTGTAAACACTAAGGAGGGAGAGCAAACGTGTTACACAAGGATGTAAATAGAAATAATGGGATAAAACTAAACAAGGAAAGCTTAGGCTGAATATCAGAGCGAGTTCCTGGATAGCAAGCTAGCTTGGCCCACAGCAGTTTCTCAAGTGAAGCAATAGGAGCCCATGCATCTTGGAACAACACAAAAAACTAGACAAAACACTGGAAAATTTGCCCTATGAAGGAATCTTGCTCTGCTGAGGAGAAACAGTATATTATAAAAGTATTTGCTAAGTTTAACTCCAGTGAAAGCAGTCATATTTTACAAGGTGTTAAAAACATACTATAAAAAACAGATAGAACATATCTGGGAAAAAAAAATACTCCAACTAAGAACGTTCCTTAATGATGAGCAACTTAAGTTCAGCTTATGCAACAGCTCGACTGACTCATGCTTGTGCAACTTCTTGAAGAGGGAAAACTTCTCGTGGGCTGCAAGGAGTTAATGGCGCCGGACTGTATTTTCCCCAGCAGAGGTCACCCCACGGTAACAAACGACAGGGAAATCTGACAGCATGGATTCAAACGTAAAGAAGAGCAATAGGAAGGAGACATCCTCCTCCCATCATTCTCACCACTGGCTTTGGATGCAAAGTTCCTGGATAACACCATGTCCTGCAATCAGTCACAGGTAGATGCCTGAAGTTTTTTATCCATGCAATGTTCAACCTGCACAACATTCCAGATTCATTTTCTAAGAGGTCCTCAAGAAGTGGGTAAATATAATCTATTTGCAGCTGGATTATGAATACATCTGCACATGCATAAGAGCCTCAGCTGGGTCATGTTTGGAATTGAAACCACAACACTTCTCACTGAGAACTTGAGATTACATTAGTTAAGTGTTTACTATTTGAGCATTGAGACACAAGCAGACTGACAGGCTTCCAAAAACACTGGGGAAGGAGAATAAAAAGGGAGTTCATCTTTTTTATTAACAAATATATACAAGAAGGAAAAAAAATTGTTTTCTAACTTAAAACAGAGCTTAAAACACAACTGAAGCCAAGAGGAAAGCACTAGAAAACAAATAATCTCATACATTTTTTTCTTCTTGATCCATAAAAACTCTACAAATTCCTATTTGAGAACTATCCCTTAAAAATTCTGCAAGCTGGCAAGCAAAAACTTTGCTGTTCCAGGTGCCATCACCCCTAATAAAACATCTGTCATCTTCACAGTCAGTTCCGATGCAAGAATTGTCCGTGCTCTGTGCCACTGCCAGAGGAAGCTGCCCTGATGCCAAAGGAAATAAAAGTAACCAGCACATGCAGCAAACTTATTTGTGAACTACAAGGGAGCAAATATGTGTAAGCAGGGCTGGACAGATGGGTTTTGACTCAGCTGTTTTAAAGGGCTGCTCATGGGCAGATTTAAGCCCCAATGCTCAAACTGTGCAGACACACTCTAGCAAAACGCAGGAACTGATAGAGCATACTTGCAATATTTCATCCAATGAAAACAGAAGTGAACTCAAGCTGAAGCGTTCCCTGGAACATAATGAACCCTGGCATGGATAATTCTCCAGGGCTATGCCTGTTCCCAAGGCCAAGGGCTGTGTTCCAGCCCCCAGCTCAGGGTGCGCTCTGCAGCGCTCTCAGCTCTCCTGCACAACCTGAGCCAGGTGCACACAGGGCCCTCGCCCCTGCCAGGAGCTCCTCGTCTGCAGGAGAATGGAATACAGGCACAAAATATGGAAGGGAAACACAGGAAACACCCCTGAGGCTCACAGCCTCCACATCCTGGGAACAAGGACCTGCAAGACAAGCTGTGCAGCCAGAGTGACTTAGGATTCTTGCGTGCAAGGGGTTGTCTAGAGAGTAGAAAAACTCTTAGGGATGTTAGTTAACTATGGAAATGGCTCGGGGGATTCCCCAGGGTTATTGATCTTAACACCGCATTTTAAAATTTATTAATATTCAAGGAATTTTTCCCATCTGCCTGGGAAGAGTTTGGCTGTGTTTTCTTTGGCAGAAAAAGTTAGTAAAACCTCAGTGTTTAAAAAGCTATTAGTACAGACTGTAGATTTTTTTTTCTTCAATAAAGAGACTAACAGTAAAATAATACCCTAAATAAGATAAACAAAGCCTTACCTGCTTCCTTGCACAAGGCTGCCAAGTCTGCACCCACATAACCGTGTGCACTATCAGCCAGATGTGCCAACTGCTCCGCTGTGAGCGAATGGGGAACCTTCTTGAGAAGCTTCTGGAGTATGTCCAGACGGTCCTGGGCATTGGGTATTCCAATTTCTATCTCCTTATCAAAACGCCCCGGCCTGCGCAGTGCTGCATCCAGGGCATGAGGGCGATTGGTGGCCCCAAGGACCAACAGCTGCCCTTCACTGCCTTCCTAAAGGCATCAAACAACACAAAATATTACTTTTAAAGTACAATTAAATGTCAAACAGATAATACAAGAGGCACTCCCACTTTAATCCCCAGGATTCTGCTTTCCTAAGTCAGGATATTAAGAACCAGGGAGAGAAAAAGAAGTGCTTAAGCTAAAATGCAGTGTTGGCACAAGAACAAAATGGTATCAGCAGACCTTGAATAAACACGGTTGGGAAACAAATCAGTTCAGGTATCAAACTCAGCAGAGACAGGAGGTTATAAAGCTTCCTGTTAGTCCAACAGGAAAAGCAAGGTCAAAAATCCTGAACAATTTCCTCAAGCTCTGCTTCTTTACTTTTACAGTGAGGCACAATCAGTTAGGAGGTCTCTTGTAATGTCATTCTCTTCTTGTGAATGAAGCACTCTTTCCAGGAAGAATATCCATCAGCCTTTGGCACCAGAAAATATGTTCTGCCTGTGAACAATTCCAAACTGGGCAGCTCAATCTGCCATGCAGGAAAATAATGAGAAACTTGCAGGTAGCATAAACAGAAGAAATTTATTTTCATTCTCTGGACAGAGTTCTTTCATCTTTCCTGCTAATAATCATGAAACAAGAGATGAGAGATTGCCAAACTTTATGGGCCTAATCCATAATTTACTCAAGTCAATTAAATTTACTGTTTCTTTATTAGGCTTTTGTTTATGCCCTACATACTGCTCTGGCAATCTTGAAATAGCTGCTGTTGCCTTTAATCATGCAGCCCACATATCATCAAAAGTATTCTGATGACTTGGATTTCAGAGTAATTAAAAATACCTGGTTTAGTTAAATGATGGGCTATCACTGAAATTTCAGTTTGACCTCCAAAACTACAAGAGGGGGAGAAGGCAAAGGAAAGGCAGTGAATGGAAGAAACCTACTTCTTTTTAAACTAACAGTTTTCAGGAGACATTCCTCTCCTACATCCTCTACTTAGCATCCAAAAAAGCATTAGATTATTCTACAAAGTCTCACCTAAGTCTGTTTACTTTCCCCACAAGTGATACATCTCAAATTGGTTCCACTGTAGAAGCAACATTATTTTGTTCAGCGAGTCCCCATGTACATTAATTGTCCCATTAGATTCAACTTACTGAGCCAATGCCATCCATTAATGTCAGCAGTGAAGCAACAACTCTCTTTTCCACTTCATTCTGAGCCCCTTCTCTCTTTGGACAGAGTGCATCCAACTCATCTATAAATATAATTGAGGGGCGACTGAGGGGAAAAAAATAAAGGAAAAAAATGTTAAGGTGCTCAGGAAGATTTAAAACATAAGGCAGAGGAAAGCTGTTCATGGAAAACATCCAGTTCCTACAAAATCCTAAAAAGCATTCCACTCAGAGAAAACTAAAATGAATAATATATGAGACAACTAATACCTTCCATATGCAATAATCTTTAGCTAATGTACAATGAGCACCAGTCACATGGAAGTCTAAAGTCTGCCTTAGCCAGGTTTAACAAATTTGGGCAAGATGCCACCCTACTCCAGAGGAATGCTATATCCAGTACTAACACCAACTCATTTAGAACAGGCCTCCAAAGGTAAAAAACTAGAGGAAAATCTGTATCCTAGTGAAACTCTGGCTCATGCTTCCCTCTGTTGAAATAAGCACACAATGCACTAACAACACAGGTTGAGCGATTTGGCACCATCCTAACGTCCCCTTGAAAAGGGCAGTGTCCAAAAGGATTTAAGAGGCATCCTAAAATTTGACTGCATTCCTCCTAGCTAAGCTATACATAAACAAATTTATTTCCTTTTAAAAAGCACTGGATGAAAAAAGTCACAATTCAAAGCTTCTTGGAAATATTTTTCTTCTAAGACCACTAAGGCTGGAACCAATACTATGAATAAAATTCTCCAAAGGAACATACCAGAGAGAAGCCTCAGCGAATATCTGACGTAACCTCGACTCAGACTCCCCATAAAACCTGTGAGAATTGAAATATTTTAATAAAAATTTTGCAGTTTTTGTCTTTTCCAGGCAACCTGGAAAATTACAGCTTGTGAGTTACAAAAAGCCATAGCGCACACTTTCAAAGTCCTGAAATCTACAATAATCTTTATTTCCACAAGCACCAGAAATTAAGGTGAAATGGGGCACAGGCAAAGTTAGAATCATTAGAGATAAAGGGAACTGCTTCTCTTCTGTGTTAGAAACAATTTTACGTATATTTTTTTACCTACAACCAAAAAATTACTACTCTGGAGACATCAGTCTGTGCAGTGTCACCTTATTGCAGAAGTAACCCACAGGCAACTGCAGATGCAATTCTAATCCTGTCTTTAATTCAGTCCATGCCTGAATTAAAAAACAAATTTCCTGGTCAAGTCCAATAAACCTCTTTTAATACAAGCCCTCCTTGAAAGAACCCTTTCCCATTTGTTTTTGACTCTTTTGGGCAGGTAACCCACTGCAAATACTACATCTCTCCACAATGGACAGATGCCAGGGTATATTTTGGGCTACTATATTTACAGAATTAATGCAAATAAAGTGGGTGGACTTACTTGCTTATGATTTCAGGGCCATTAATGACGGTAACATGAGCACCAACCTCATTTGCAATGGCCTTGGCAATCATGGTCTTCCCAGTTCCTGGAGGGCCATAGAGAAGCACTCCTCGAGGAGGAGGGATCCCTTGGGACAAGCACATGCAGGCAAACAGAGAAAAGAAGTTACTGGTGATAAATGCCAGGCCCAGCCTGCACTTGCACATTTCACTGTCCCTGTTACTATCAATAATAACTTGACCTCAGCATTAATTCACTTAACTGACATGTAATTATGATGAATTAGGCTTTCAAGGAAAAGATCGCTCTTAAATGGGACATACATACACATTTTGTATTTTAAAAGTCCAAAAGACTCTGTTTAAAAAGCACTTATTTAAATCATTATATTTTTCAGCAGTTCATTATAATCTTCGCTGTGTTTTCTCAAGAAAATTACTCAGCTGAGTACCTAACATCCATGAATACACTTCAAGTTATTCATGAGTCTTACAGTGTCATTATATCAAATTTCCCACATCAGAAAACCACTTCTCTTCAGCACACCAAGAAGTTCGAGAAATGCTGTGAGGCTTGATTTAAGAATGTTTACAAGATGATAAAAAACACACATTAAAAGGATGAATCTGCCTATTTAATGGCACATGGTAAGAGCCAAAGAAACAGAAACATAAGGGACTTGGAAGAATAAGGTACTGCTGTTTACAACTGAAGCTGGACAGAAAATACAGGTAAACTGCACGAAACACAACTGTGATCCCAGGTAAAGAGCCCACCAAAGAAAGTTTTAGACCAGCAAAGCCAAATTAAATGGGCACAAAAAAAACAGAAGTTGAAAAATTAGAAAGCAAAAAGCAGAGACAAATGTTTGACAAAGGCCTGACTCCAGCACAAAAGACACTGGTGAAACACAACCAAAGAAACATCAGGTGAGTCTGGGAATCAGACAGGGAATGATGCCTCAAAGGCAGGCCACATGCCCCAATCTTATAAACTAGTAAGAAAAACTATGAAAAAATTATCTGCCCTCTGACAAAGGATAAAATATAAAAGCATCTCTACAGACAGGTTCCTTGTCCATTAAAGCATGTGCTGCTCCCTCCTGTGGTGTTTCTGGCTCTGGCAGTACACAGGGCTGTGGAACCACAGGCTCACCTCAGCTCCAGCCTCACTACCCATGAGCAGCCAAGGACTCCCAACATTTGGATGGGGGCTAAAGGATTGTAACTGCTGAGAAAACATCATCATCATCACCCACGATGTGATGAGTAGAGAATCTGCTCAAGCTGCAGGGATTAGATAATAAGAATACTAATGCTGAAGGAAGCCCTGCTGCCACAAAATCAC
Organism: Urocynchramus pylzowi; assembly: GCA_013397555.1. Classification (NCBI taxonomy): domain Eukaryota; kingdom Metazoa; phylum Chordata; class Aves; order Passeriformes; family Fringillidae; genus Urocynchramus; species Urocynchramus pylzowi. The sequence goes on along the minus strand of VZRH01000242.1, from coordinate 725,448 downwards.
ATGGTGATGCTGGGGCTGGACCAAATTGAGCTGGATGACACTTCATGGAGATGCCTCACACCACCCCACTGACACCTGTGGATCATGGCCAGGAAACAGCCATCTGTGTGCTACAGAAACTGTCCCCACTGAAATCACCTCCTCTCTGAAGCATGTGAGAGGGAAGAGATCATAGACAGAAATAAAGGGCCTCCAAGACAACAGAGTAAAGAAATATTTATAAGTAAAAGAGCCCTGTCTCACAGCAATGCATGCCTCAACAAGGAACACAGCCATTTGTGATACACAACACAGAGTCACAAAAATCCTCCAAGTGTTTATATATATTAGCTATAACTTTATGTATGGCAACAGTAATCATATTTGGTTTTCCACCCTTAATTCCACGCTGAACACACTGAGCAGTTTGAGTAATAAGCTCAAAAGACCTCCTTAAAATTTTGCAGGAACACACTGGGATAAAAAAAAGCAGAAGAATTAACCTGAGTTCTTCTCCATTTAAAAGATATGATTAGTTGAGTCTACAACACAAAATCTTATGACAACATAAAAAACTGCCCCTTTCAAGTGTCCAAGTACAGAAGTCTTTCATATTTGCTATAAATTCTGCTCATGCATGCCTGAATTTCGATACAGACACACATTTCTTCCCTGCTTAACTGTTTCTCACACAGGCTACGCAGAACATTTTCACAGTATCCACACAGTGTAATTATCAAGCAGTATGACATTGTCTGGACACACAAGTTTACCAGATCAGTTACATAAAATTCAGAGCATAATCCTGGAGTAAGTAGTGTTTAAAAATAAAAAAAGTCACGTTAAAGAAAAAAGTTAATGAAGAAAGCCAACTCTCAGGCATCATACCATAACTCTTGAACAGTTCAGGCTGCTTCAAGGGCAGTTCAACAGTTTCTCTAATAGTTCTGAGCTGGCTGCTTAAGCCTCCTATCATGTCATAGGTGACCCGGGACTGACACTCGCCATCCTCTGCTACACTGGTCCTTGGTTCAAGAAAATTGATTTTAGTTCTTGAAGAAATGAAGTAAAAACAATCTGTATTGCTCACGGCTCCTATTTTGCCAGTTCGTGGGAGTCCCTCAGTGCTGCCTTCCCCAGCCAGCTCCAGATCCTGGGTGAGGTCTGCACCATCTCCCCTGCCGGTTTTGTCTCCGTGCCCGGAATCTGGAGCGCTGGGTGTGACTGCTGAGCCTGGATCCACGGCTTTGCTCGGGGTGCTCATGGAGGCAACCTCTGGACTGTCACCAAGGTCCATCCTGCCAAGCTGCAAGGACAAGTCTAAGGCACTGCTCTCCAAACCAGATCCCTCAGGGTCTGGCTCATTGGAATCACCGGGAATGGCGCTGCCCTGGGCAATCAGCTCTGCACCGTCAGTCCCCTTCACTTTCATCACCACGATGTTGCAAAGTTTGCCATAGTAAGTGAAAGCCAAGAGGTTTCCTGGCAGGACTATTTTCCCATCTGCGAGAAGATTAAAGAAGAAAAAAAAAAAGATCAAGATGATGCTATTTCAATCTACTTTGGCAGCAATTAACACTCAGATATTCTTGCATCAGAATAATTCTTTATCAGGAAGCTTAGAAAGTGCTATAAATTAACGTAACAAAAGGTAATTACGAGGTAATTTCACGTTCTTTGATCATTTTGTGCTCAAGCAGACTCTATTGGATAAACATTTGTCAGTATCATATATAATTGCCTACATTTAAACTCATGATTAATTTCATTTTTTAAATTTCAAACAAAGGGAGGATTTTGGAATTGGTATTGTAAGAAGTGAAAATTTTGTATTCACTACCTTGGATAGCTTATCTTGCTATCTTGCCTTCCTTATGTGGACCTACCACCCAATGAAGAGCAACTTTACTTATTTACCACCAACATAAAAAAAAAAGGATTCAGAAACTGGAATTTCAAGTTACTGTTGATCCTTTAACTTGTTATTAATGTGCAGCAGTGCACTCTTTTCCTCACAGTGCACCACAGCAGTATCAGCCTGAAGGCTGTCAGTGGGTGCTGAACACACCTAACTTGAGCCAACAATACAAGTAATAGACAGGAGAAATGGAACCACCAATAATGCAAATTAGATATTTGCAGCATGACATAATTAGCTAGCCCAAGACAGATCCCTGAACAAAGTGAGAACAAAGTGACATCCCCTATTTTGCCACAAGCCCTTGATTAAGAACATAAAAGGAAAATGTTTGGTCTTGTATCCAGAAACACAAAAATTAAACAGTCAAAAGAGAAGCAGCAAAACTCATACCAAGGTTTCTCAGCAGACAGACAGACATATCCTCAGCATTAACGGTGGCATCTTTGTCCCTGTGGTAGGAAGATAAAAAATTGGTTTTCCAAGCACTTAAAACCAAAACCACAGTCTTCATATCATATGGATTTAACCCTGAAGATATTAGACGCATAGTAACAAAAGAAGTGTACCTATTTAATCTAGTTTTGCCAAACAAAATGTTGTAATCAACAAATTCCTAAATCGTATTTATCATTTCTTAGGATCGCAAATAGGCAGTGCAGGCATCTTAGCTGTCCAGGCATGATAATCATTGCAACAGGTACTGAAAAGAATTTAGATCAGGTCTCTTTCAGCACTGCAAACACAGGTACACAACTTTTATTGACTAAAACAGTGCCTTGAGTACTTGCAGATCCATTACCAAGGTTTCCCACAAAGCATCTTCTAGTCGTTTAGTTAGCCGACTCAGAGCTAAGACTCCCTTCGTGCCCATTTTGCAGACGGAAGCCCACAGCTCCGGCAAGCACTCACACCGGCACGCTGCAGAGCGGCGGCACCACGGGCATTCGCCGCAGCCGCTGCAACTCCCAGTGGGAACAACGGGGGGAGCCCCAAGCCTGCCGATGAAAGCAGCTTCTCGAGCTGGAAGGATCCAGAAAGCGGCTCGATGGAAAACAGGTGTATTAAGTTAATTTAGAGGACTAAATTAGAGTGTATTAAGTTAATTTAGAGGACTAACTCTTAATATGTCACAGGCTTTCCTGACGAGTAAACACATAGCTATACGTTGGTGGGGTCTGGAGTTGGGGATTGAGTCTTTTAAGTGGAGGAAAAGCTAAATTATGCATACAAGCACTACCTAGAGGTGTTTAATTTGCAGGGATTGAACTACACCTGTAAAGCATCTAGAAACCCAGGAAGTACTTAAGCAATAGGATTTCAATATATTACTTCAATTTAGTAATTTATGTTCTTGCTTCTTACATGAAACTATGTCTCTCTGGACATCAGGAGGAATTTCTTCATGGAAAAAAGATCTGCAAATGACTGCCTGGGAACTGTGATGTTTATTTAAGTGCTGGAACACTTTCAAAAGTAACCGTAAAGTAACTTTATTTAGGAAATAACAATAATCCAACTCTACAACAATCCAAATGCCAACTCTGTGAAATGATAAGAGAATGACAAAATTTTGAAGGGAACTGTTTGAATAAAAACCTCAATAAGGTTATAACAGGTTCCATACCTCAACTTTACCTCGACTTCCTCTGCCTGGATGACTGCACCAGTCACAGGCTGCACAGTGATGGCATCACCTGGATTTACTTTCAGGTTCTTCTGTGTGGTTTCAACCAGCCCAATCTTCCCTCCTGGGAAGCCTGCGGTGGGCCAAGCAGTACAGACCTATCAAGAGTTATCAAAGCAAACACCTGTCAGTTGAGGTCTTGCCCCTCTCATTTGCAGTCAATCCTTAATATGAAGGATTAGGTTAAAACCTGGTTCCACTGAGTAAGACACAAGGGGCACTGAGCTCTTAAGATTTGATCTAGGACACTTTTAAAATTGAAGGGGTTATATTTTGCCTACAAATGTGATAAAAAAATCCACAAGGACTCTCTAAACATACCGGAGATGACTCAAAAGCATACACTGTGCTGGTCACAAAATGCTACGCATCAGTGAAAAAAAGGCTAGCAAATAACTATACGCTTTATTTGCAAGTAAAATAGATGTATCTGTTTATGCAAGATATAATATATATCCCATTTACTCACACACATTTATTCACGTTATAAATTTATAGGAAAAAAATCAGCTGCATGGATTTTTTTCCAACACGGAAAATACTGATTGAGCTACAGAGTAGAAAACATGCAAGAGCATATTCACCATCTTTCTCAATGCGTGATCCATGCTGGTTCCATTGAATACCACAGGAACAGGCTAATAGCACAGGAAAAGCACTTATAGGGTCAAGAAAGGGTCTCACCTCCTGCCGCCCATCAGCGGAGGTGAGCAGGGCCGGTCTCCCTATGCAGAGATCCGCAGATTTCATGCTGTTCAGCGACAGCTGTGCCAGCGCTCTGCGCAGCATCTTCGGGACTTTGTCATCTCCTAAAGTTTTCGGGGGAAAAAAAAAAAAAATTTCTCCCCTTCCCCTCAGTAAACCCAGCGTTTCCCGCGCTGCCAGGAAGCACAACCTCGCCAGCGCTGAGGGGAGAGCGCGGATCCCCCTGAGGTGCCGCCGGCGGGGCTGGGAACACGGCCGGTCCCACGCTGCCGCTCGGTACCGCCCCTCCGACCGCGATTTCGCTACCGCCGGCACCCTTCCACGGGGTAAGAGTAGGTTTCATGGGGTCCTGGACTGAGAGACCCCCCCCGGTCCCGCCTTCCAGAGGCGCCGGGCGAGTGGCTGGGCAGCGACTTAGATTCAAACGAGGCGCCCTCAGCGCGCCGGGCTGCGGCAGCGGGGCCGGGGCTGCCCGTCCCCGCCTCCCTCACAACGTACCTGCCTCCACGGCGTCGGCGACACGCAGCACCAGCGGCCCGCCCGCGGCAGCGCCGAGGGGAGCATCCCGCGGGGACCCGCC
>VZRH01000242.1:689569-720235 GCA_013397555.1 Urocynchramus pylzowi | reverse complement strand
GAGTGCCGGGGCGGGCGGGGGGCGGTGTGCGAGGGGCGGCGGGGCGACCGCCAGGGGGCGCCCTCAACCGCCGCCTTCCCCTCAGAGAGCCTGAGCCGCAGCCGGGAGGTAAAGGGCGCTGGCCGGAGGGAGCAGAGGTGGTTCACAGAACCGTAAAATGATTAGGGTTGGAAGGCACCGCTGGAAATCATCCAGTCCGATCGCCCGGAGCAGGTGACACAGGAGTGACAAACCACAGCAGGTGGGTTTGGAATGTCTCCAGAGAAGGAGACTGCGCGCCCCCACTGGGCAGCCTGTTCCAGTGCTCCGCCACTCTCAGTGTGAAGTTGTTCTTCCTCGTGTTGAGGTGAAACTTCAGGTGTTTCAGTTTATGGGCATTGCTCCTTGTCCCGTCACTGGGCACCACTGAAAAGAGTGTGGCATCGTTCTCTTGGTACCCATCTTTGAGGTATTTGGATGGATTGATGTGGTCCCATCTGAGACTCATCTTCTCCAGACTGAACAGGTCCAGCTCCCACAGTCTCTCCTCACAGAGAGATGGTCCAGACCCCTCATCCTTTTTGTGGCCTCCACTGGACCCACTCCAGTAGTTCCTTATCTTACTGAGGAGCCCAGAACTGAACACAGCACTCCAGAAGAGTAGTTCCCTTGTTTCTCATGGCAGACTATAAATGTAAAAGCCATTCTTTTGCACATGAACACCCAGTTGTACCACATAAAATGTCGACCTGGCAGCCACTGAGACTGCTAGTGAGTTTCTCACACCAACAATAGTTTTACCCTGTGGTAAATGACGTGAAAATACAGATTTTTGCACGTTACTGACAACTATAGTGTGTGGTAAAGTTTAAAGCAACACAGACCAAAGACAAAGGGGTCCCTGACCCTCCTCACTTCCCTCTTTTGCAGAGTCCGTGACTCAGTGGCGGGATGAAGGCCGTGTTGCTGTCTGGCTCCATGTCCCCATCCTCCAGAGCAGCCTTGTGGCAGTGGCTGCTTCCCAAGGCTTTGCTTTCCACCACGCTGAGCAGGGCTCATCCACCCTGACGCTGTGGCTGGGAGAGGGGCCCAGCAGGCTGCAAGGGTTCGCCACACACCAGCTGGGGGTTGCAGGTGAGTTACAGGGGTGGCTGCACCCACAGTAAGTCTTGAAGGAGCCCTTAGGAGCCCATTCAGTAGGAATTGTTCCTCTGTACAACCAGCACATGGAAACCAGCTGGCTACTGCATTTTGGAATGAAAAAGCAACCACCATTGTAAAAAAAAAAAGCACTTGTCTGCTCTGTGTGCTTGATATGTATAGCTGTCTAAACTGTGTTCAAGTTAATGTCTGTAAATGGGGAAAACTTGACCCAACAGGGATTGTTCAGAAGCTAAAGCAACTATTAGCCTCAATTGCAATGGTCTGAAAGCTGATCTAAGCTGTGCCTAGAAATCTTTAATCCAAACACATAATTTACAAAAAAAAAAAAAAAACACAAACACCATACTCTTATCCATATAGACCTCCCACAACCACAGCTAGAAAGTTGTTCCATAACTGAGAAAATTTCCAAGGAGCTAGACAAGATGGTTTCCCCTTTTTTCTTTTTTATTTTTTCACGTAGCACAGCACAAGGGACTGATGATGAGCCAAAAATACCATCATCTTGAAGTTAGCTTCACCAAATTCCAGTGGTTTAGTTCTCTCACTCAGCAGAGTTCCACAGATAAGCCATTACCTATCCCATCACTCAGTTATCTGTAATTGGAGATTGCTTTGGACCCCTCATGTACTGGTTAAGGGTTACATTAACACACAGAAACTACGAGGCCGGGGAGAGCAAATCTCTCCAGTTGCAGCCCTGACTTGTTTGTCCTTGGCTTGCAGGGACTCTGTGGGGTGTTATTTCTTCACCACGTGGTGTTAAAGCCCATAAACAGCAATTTGAAAAATCTAGTTAGGAAGAACTCACAAAAGATGTTCTGTGTAGCAGCAGATCAGGTGAGAGGAAGCTTGGGGTGAAAAAACCCTTGAATTACAAAACAGTGCTGCTGCCATCAGTAGTGGGAGTCTTCGGTTCCCAGGCCAGCAGAGGGCAGGGTGGATGCTGAAGGCGGCCTTGGAGTTTGTCAATGGACATGTTGGAGCATGTTCTCCTGAGGTATGGAAACCTCACCATTCAAATATGTGGCATTGAACTGGAGCGGGACAGTGCATTCTCCTCGCCAAAGCACCGGCTTCCTCCTTGTGAGGAAACCTCAGTGAAAGGGAGGTTTTCTGAATAGAACTTGCACAGCTGAAAGTGCTGCTTGAAAGGAAATCAGATAAAAGACGAGTTGTGACCCTGGTGGGCATCAGAAAGAGCTGTAAGAAAAATCCTAACTCTGAAAGACTTGCAAGTATTGAAAAATGCAGTTTCAGAGCATAATTTGCAGCTGTGCTTCAAAACACTTTGCAAGTAGGAAAAAACATTGAAGAAAACTTTGGCAAGTGCAGGTATACAGATTTTATAATTTCTGGTATGGATTTTAAAATTGCCCAACATATATGTGTTCTTTGCTACCATTTTTCTAACATGTACACTTTTAGTCATTACTGGGATTTTTTAAAAGGGCATAAATATTTCAGGAAAGCATTTTAGGCAGGTAAACTAGTGTGCAATAATGACTGCTATGTGGGGTTTTTTGTCCTTTGCTCTACTTGCTGTCAGTGGATCTGGAACACATCCCAAAAATACACTAAGCAGCGTGGATACCACCTGGTAGGTTTATTCCATTATCTTTCTACTGTAGAGAGAGACCCTGGGTAGTGGAAAGGTTCCATTCTGTTTTTATTTTCTTAAAATATTAAAANGAGGTTCGAACTCAAGGTTTTCTTTATTCCCTAACTTAAAAGTATTTTAGAACGTGTCTGCAGTAAATAAAAACAATTTTCTGGTGAGAGTCTCCATCTCAAGGCTGTAGCCAGTCAGTGAAATGCAGGAGTCAGTCCTGTGAGCATCCTGAAGTGGAAAGCAGGGATGTGGAGAGTGGTTGGCTGGCCAGCAGGAAGCCAGCACAGGAACAGGGAACAGGTAGCGAGTGTCATTGCCAAGTAGACCAGCAGCTGGTTTTCCTCCTGTCTGGAGTTTCCCACACAGCAAACGCAGCACAGCCAGGGCTTGTGCCTCAGGGCCATGCAGCCAAGTGATGACAAAGGTGTGAATAAGCGGGGTCAGGTCATGTTTTACCAGACTGGATCAGAGTGGCCAAGCACAGAGTAGCAAATGTTACTCACTGGGCTTGGCCATTATTGTTCAGAAATAGTGGAATGTGTGATGTGTCTTCCAGCTAAGTTACTACATCCGTTTGTAGGCGGCAGGATTTTCCACATGTGTAAAGATACAGAGGAGTCTCTGGTGTATGAAGTGATTATCGTGTTTTTAAAAAGCATTTCTAAAATGCTCCACCTCCGAGGAGGATGTGGCCTGCCATCCAGAAAGTGACATGTTTGTAAATATGCAACATATCCAGAAAGCGACATGTTTGTAAATATGCAACAATGGAATGAGAGGACAAGCTGAGGAAGGAAAGTAAAAGGAGAGGAAGAAAAGTGAAAGGCATTTTCTTCCCCCTCAGATGGTCTACAACCCTCACAACACAGCTTTTACTTGCATTGCTACCACCTTAATCCACTGGTTAAAACAAAGTCCTTGGAGTTGAAGGACTCCAGGAAAGAGAGCCTGCACACACATAGGATCATCAGACTTGGCCACTCCTGGTACTTAAGGAAGTCTAAAATGAGCAGCTGCATTACTGTGAAACTGCACGGGAAGATGGAGGTGGATAGGTTTGATAAGCCATTTATGAAAAGTAACTTTAAAGTAGTTCCCAAGTTGTTTTACAAATACCTGCTCCTGTCTGCTGATGCTTACAGTGCTAGCAGTGGTGCCTGCACTCATTCAGGAAAGTTGACAAGTGCTTCTTAACACTGAACATCTTTGCATGCATTTTTACATCAGTCATAAATAAAACAGGTAGGATAAGGATATTTTTCTCCTCCATTATTCATTATCTGGAGTTATCTAAGGGATTCTTTTTGTTTTTTAAATGCTTTTCTTGCCTGTTCCCCAAAAGAGAATATTCAAAACCAAGTGGTATTGTAATAGTGATTACTTGGTTTGGTTTCAAATATAAACCTTTCCAGAAAGTCATCCTGGCATTGGATGATTTAAAGCTCCAGGTAGCACATTTGTAGCAGGAGGGAGAGTTCAAAAACCACAATTGAGGGCAGTCAAACTCTAATCTCACTGATGCCAACCAGGTGTGGCCCAGCAAGGGCACATGAGACAGGCAGCAAATCCTGTTAGTGTGTTTTCTTCCTTCTTGCTCTGGATTTAGGTATCCCCTAAATATCAGCAGATAAATATTACTATCAGCAGAGATTCTTATCATCTCACTGGGAATTTCACTGCCAAAAATTACGTTCACAGGCTTCAATTTCAGGGGAACAGAGGAGAGCAAATGCACTTTCTGTTTGATTCAAACAGCAGTTTTCTGCCTTCACCAGCCCTCCCTGGTCTCAGCAAAACCTTTGGCTGAGGAATGGCTTTTCTAGAAAACAAATCCTCTAATCACAAAGTTCTTCCTGCTTTCCTTTTGTTGCCTCTTTTAACCATTACAGTAGTTGAACTTGGACACTGCTAAGTATTTACAGGAGGAATGAAATCATAAAGTCACAAGCCACAGGGAGGCAGATATGTGACTACCCTCTTAAAGCATGTCCTTTGACATATCTTGAAGGAAGACTGCTATTTCATGTTTGAAATATCCTCCTACACATAACTCTGCCATGTATTATTAAAAAACAGGATGTTTTTAGCTGGTAACTCACTCCTTAATAATTCCTTCCTGTGGGTATAGTTCCCCATAGCATTTTAAATGCACTTGTCATCACAGATGTGCCTGTATCCTCCTCCTGCTGTAAAATGACGTCAGCATTTTGTTACCGTTAACCTCTAATTTGAAAGCCATGCATGACTGATGTGGAAAAGATCCTGGTAAGTTGCACCACAGCACTCATCCTGCTCACCACAGCGCTCTTTAAAATCTGAGAAAAATACCTGTTGTAAGGAAAGGACATTTTTAAAGTATGACCAGTGAGTATGACATAATTAAACATGAAAGCACTTGGGTTCCAGAAAGTAGGAAAACTTGTAATCTGTGGGAGAAAGTCATGGGCTGACCATGAAGACATAAGGAAAAGCTGCACTTCTCAGGCAGACAGGTTTTTTCATCAAGTGTCACTTTTCCACTTGGAAGCAACACTTTTTGATTAAGAAGTTGACTCAGATTATGATGCAGTCCCTGTCATGAGTTGTTAGCTGTGTAGTGCGAGTTTAGAGATAATCACACAGCTGAACATTATCTGTACAGTCAGCACAGAGTATTAAACCTGGTGTGTTATTATCCCAAAACCACTCAAGTCTTCACTACAGCACGTGGGGGCTTTGTCATGAATTTCACTGAAGAAAATTTCATCCCCCTTAAGGGTGGCTTCTCAGCCAGAATCACTGGAAAATTCTGTTTGAGGAAGATTACAGGCCCGTCTCTGCTGAAGCGAGCAGCTTTGCAAGATTGTTTGGGTAACCTCTTGATCTTGCATTCTTTAGTTCTGATATTAACACAAGCAAGTTTTTCTTTTCATTTCTTGTCTAATCTGGAACTTAAAAGCTGCAATTATTTATCTTGGTACTGCCAACTTTGAATTTTTATATGGGATACTTAAGCTTTTTGTGATATTTTATTGTGCATCCATTTTCCACTGATAAACCAGTTTGTGATTCATCCATACAAACCTTGCTAACTGTACATTAGCAAAACATGTTAAAACATGTTAAATTTATCAAAATGTGTTAAATTTTGGTTGTTAGGATTGAACGACGTTGTCCAACACTTTCTCTTTTTCAATATTCTTTCTATACCAGGTGCTGTTCTAGATGAAAGCACTGGAAAGGTGTTGGTTGTACAAGACAGAAATAAGGTATGTTTGTTACAGGATTATAAAATAGAGAAGTTCATTTAGATAAGCCTATTCTGTAATATTAAACAAAATATGTTTTATTTTTATTCCAGTCCAAAATTGTGATAGTTAAAAGTTACTTCCTTTTACAAGTGTCTTAAACACATCTAGCAACAGATTGCTGAATTCCATATTAAGGGGAAAAAAAAACCCTCTAAAATTCAACAGCTTTGTTATAAATTATAACTGTGGATTGATTCAGCAGAACTAAGCTTCCTGGTTTGAGTTTTCTGTTTTCTCCTGTAACTGACCCAGGAGTCCCTGATCTTGTGTTTGGATCCACACAGACTACTGGAAAATCCCCATGGCTCAAAACAGATTTTGAGAGAAGGATTGTGATTTGGTTTGGTTTCCAAAATTCCAGGCATATCTGTGGTTTTAAACGAGTAGTAGCATGGTTGGCTGTGACCTTCAGACCACCTTGGTCCAGCAGGTGTAAAGATCCTTAATTCCTCACACACAGAAGCGCCCACCCTCACTACAGAGGGTGCCAGAGCAGAGCAGTGCTGTGGTGAGGGTGGTTCATGTGATGTGGCTTGAGGTCACCAAGCATCAATCACTGAAATGTCTGCCAGCCCCTATCAGAGTAACCCAGGTTTTAGCTCAGTTGCTGCAGAAAGCTCTCAGGCTCACTGGCAGCTGCCTGTGCTACTCCATTCAAGAGATATTTAGCCTCCATTATGCTTTCATTTGCAAGTTAAAGTGTTTCATGTTAAAACTGCATTAACTCTCTAAGAGGATGAGATTAATGCCATTTTAACATGAAACAATCAAAGCTTAGCTAGGTGGACTGAAATAAACTTGGATGCATATTTTTCATTTTATACAGTTAAAACTGTGTCGGAATCTCACTGGCTGCATTCTCCTGACTTTCCTGAAATAGCTACTAATACTTTTCTCCTCAGGACCCAAAACATCAGTTCATTAGGAGACCTACAAAACAATTAATGAACTTCAGTGAAAGAGTGCTTTCATAGGCAGCTTCAAATCATACCATATGTTGAGTTTCTAACACAAAAGACAAGGGTATTTCTCTTCCTCTGAACTTGTTTCCTGTAACTGAAGATGTTTCTTTTTCATTTTTGTATTTTATATTTTTACTTACAATAAATTAAAATGTTGAGGACTTGGCTTTAGGAGGACCTTCAGGCTTTCATTCAGCAATTACCAGTTAAAGCATGAACCTACCTCTCATGCTGTAGACTCCAAAAGTGGTTCCAGCTCAGGAGTCTCCAGGGACAGAACAGCAAGCTGTAAACACTAGAAACACGACATTCATTTACTCTTTTATACACAAAAATAAATGTGCATGCTTAGCCTTTAGTAAATATCTTGAACAGATATCAGAGTAAAGAAAGAAATTAACAGCTGTTGGAATTTTAAGAGCTATTTGGGTTTAATTGTGACAGGACAATTCTGCAGCACACAAAGATTTCCAGGAACTAAAAGTAAATCCAAAAGCCAATAGACAAATATATGTATTTTCCATCTGTACTATTTTTAATCTATTACTTTAAATTCCTATCCAAGCCCTTTAAGAATGCCCAGGAAAAAAAATAATTTTCCAATGTAGTCATTAGGGTTTCAAATCACTGGAAAGCACACAGCTTTCCTGCTATGCTGCACAGACAAAAAAAGGGGGTTTTTTGGGCCAGTGTGTCTTTTTACTGCATTTATTTCTAGGAGAAGGGTAACTTCTTCCTACATAAACTTTTAACAAGGAAAGAAATAGAAAGTACACAGAAGTAAAGATAAATCGTACAAATCTTTGTGCTTTTGCCAGAGGTGCAGGGACTGGGACTCCTTTACCAATTTGAGTAACAACACCAAGCCTGCACTTCAAGTTTTAATACCGAACTTTATTGCAAGTCAATAAATGTTTTTCTATACATAAATCACACCCAAGCCCTCATCTCTTATATTCCATGAAAATGACAAGTTACACTATATGATCATTACAGACACACAGAGGCATCTCAAAGCCAGTGCAGTATAGAACAGTACAATCATAATACCTGTTTGTAAGATTAAATATATATACATTTTTAAAAAGCCAAAACAATGGAAGTGGAATACGTTATGATTAAATATAAGATTATATAGTCTATAGCAGCTTTTTTTTTTAAATATTCAACTACTCTATCTAGCAGCAACATTGTCTCATGACTGTTAGACAGTTTGTATTCTCAATCAGTAGGTGTTTTGTTCCAATAGTTCTTACAGACTGTAGCTGTCTCTAATCATTCTGTCAGCAGGAACAAACAAGTTCCTACTTACTGATATTTGTAAAATAACAATACTGCAACTTCAACAGAAAAAAAATTTTATGTGTTAATTAATTGTCTCCTTTGTATTAAAGAGTGCAACACAGGCTGACTACTTCATTAATGGATTTTTCCTCCAATGCAGACTATAAACACATGGAAATTTCCAGGAGGTCTGTCTAATCCAGGTGAAGACATTGGTAAGTACATTGGGAACAGGTCAGCCATAACAGAACTATAAAGACATGAACACCACCGAAATACAGCATGACCCACATTGCTCCTGTGATGGATTGTTTCCTTGAATTAATGATGAATAGATGGAGTGAACCAATCCTGGGACCCTAATGGTAACAGGGTAGCATGTTCAGGACAAAGAAGTTTTGTGTTTGTAACATTTACTCTCTTCCATACTTTCTTTTAAGTGAGTGCTTGAGGCCAGCTAAGTTTTAGTAGGCTGGTCCGATATGCTTCAATATGAGCCAGAAGTGCAGAGGATTAAGGTAACCCATATATAGCCCAAATAAAACTGAAACAGGGAGCTCTCAACTCACACTGGAATCCAGGGCAGTGACCTCAGAGATGGACTGAGCAAAAATTTCCATTCCAATAAATGCACTTGCTTCCTTCCACCCCCTTTACTTGATTAGTTTGGAACAAGAGCTCCTTGGCACAGGGCCAGAGTGAAGTGCAGGGCCTCAGTCTTGTGGGCACCTACTCCCAACAGAGACATGAAGCGCTCCTGGGGTAGGAAACAGTGTTGGTTTGAGCAGACTTCTCATTTCTCTACAACACAGCACAGTTGTTGAACACTGCTACAGTTTATTTTCACAGGTGAATGAACAAGGCTGTTTATGAAGACAGAGAAAATCTAGGTTTCTTTCTCCTTGTATCTCAACCCTTAAAATCATGATCCATAGGCTGGTTACTTTTTAAGCTGGGTGTCAAGCCCAGGTTTTCTGACTGTTCCATACCTTAGAAAATACCTGTTGTTTTAGCAGTCTCCCTACAACAATGTGTGGTAGGGTTGTATTCCAGTTATTATTTCAATACATGGAGAAAGTTGCTGGTAGTCAGGATATGGTTGAGTTTAGTTTTCATAACTCATGAGTCATGTTTTAAGTCTTTCTGTCAAACCTGGTGATGGAAATCCAGAATATTTGCTGGACAATGCAACGTAACACAGTGAAATAGATCCATGTTTTCAAAAGAATCCCAAATGCCATGGCTGTTGTCTAGCCAGGCTCCTTCTCACTTCTAGTGCGAGCAGCAACAGGATTTTTGTACTCAAGGGAACAACAAATGACCAGCACTGGCATTCCAGTGGGATTCCCCAGAGTGATACTGCTACTGAGTACAACAGCAGCCATTCCTCACTTAACAGGTGAGATTATGGCTGGAGCCTGGACTGAGAACCACCCAGGAGAAAAGTGTCTTACAGCTTCCCTCCTGCTACTTCTAAACTACAAAATAATAAAAGTTACTATTCTCTGCATCACATCTTCTATTACAAGAAGACACAAATTAGTCAAGCATAAAATATAATAGAGCCTAATTTTCCTTTTTCATTCTTACATCAAACCTTAAAAACACAAGTCACTCAAGGGACTAAATTGTAAATTACAATTAAAAATTGCAATTACATTGCTTAAAATCCTTTGGTTACATGAAGTGACAACATGCTTGGCTGCCTACTTATATGAATGCAAACTGTCATGGAAGTGACACCAAGTTTCATAACACAGATTAAGCAAAGTGCACACATTTTTGTATCTGAGTATCTCTGAAACTCCAGCCCTAATGTTTCTTTTAGTTTAATCGTCATTAGATATTTATATATATATACACACACTCACATTTAAATAAAAGGGAAACAGAAAATGACACTTCATCTAAAAGCAAAGCTGAAAGCTTAAATGAAATCCGTCATTACTGCAATTTTCTTAACTACAGCCTGCCTCAGCATTCCTCATGATCTCAGTTCACTTCTGTGTAACACAGCCCCTTGCCCACTAACTAAACCACCTGCCACAGGGAGTTCCTATTTCCAGTACCTGAAACTACCCCTGAAACATCTGTTTTGGTCCCCTCTGACATGGCAAGATGCAAGGTTCCATAGGATGGTGAATCTCTATGAGTCTTTTAAAATGCATTTGCTTTTGGAAGCAAGCCAGCACACATTCCTTACTGAAAATGAACTAACAGGAGCAGGTAACATTGCACAACAGTACATTGACCACTCAAACGAGAGACAACAAGGAGGTTACATTAATTTGGGAAAAGCCAGTATTTAACCTACCAGTACTTACCCCAGGCAAGTAGGATTTGACTTGACTACGATGAAACTGCAGACTTTGGGGAAATCAGTGGAATATTAAAAAACTTCTTAGGGCCTCTTCAATTTGTTATTGAATAGAAAAATATCTCTGGAGGAATTCTAGATGGATGGGTGGTTCTCTGGCTGTAATTGCAGCACACAGACCCTGTAGACCCTTAAAGTTTCTGCTGCGTTTGTGGTGAGGAATGTTAGCACTGACCTCACTCTGGCTGGGGCACACAGAATGCACACATGCAGCACAGATGCAGCACTTTTACGGCATGTTTCCTGCAAGAACAGGCTCAGTGCCGCACTGGTGCTGTGGCATATTTGAAATGTCACCTGACTCTTACGGTACATCTGGCACCAACTTTCACTTTCTGAAAAGAGTTTTACCCATTTTGTTACCCCTTGGGGTGAAGTGCAGTGAAACTGATCTGATCAAGAGATCTGACATCAGTACAGGTGCAGCTGCCCAGGGTCTGAACCCGAGACTGGGCGGGGAAAGGAGAGGGATGGATCCAAAGGACTGCAAAGACAGTGCAGCACTGTCATGAATTAACGGATCAGTGGAGCCGGCAGCCATCAGTGTCCATAACAAACCACACCCTGCACAGCATTACCAAAGCAATTCTGTAGGATATACACCGGAAAGGCACACAGCACTTACTGTTGTTTGGGAATCAAAAAATTAGTTGATCCCTGTGTTGGAAAAACAGATCTACATTCTGAAAACCTTATGAAGCAGAAAAGAGAACATGCTGAGTATGAGGCTTTCCACCTTTCCGAAAAGTTTAAGGAGTGCTAAGTTACTCTCAGATGTATTGCAAGGATTGTTCTTTCCACCCAGGAGACACAGCAGTTCGAGAGGTTTTTGAAGAGACTGGCATCAAGTCAGAGTTCAAGTCCATCCTAAGCATCAGGCAGCAACACAAGCACCCTGGAGCCTTCGGGAAGTCGGACATGTACATCATCTGCCGCATGGAGCCCTCCTCCTTCCACATCAGCTTCTGCCAGCACGAGTGCCTCCGGTGCGAGTGGATGGACCTGGAGGAGCTGACCAGGACAGAAAACACCACACCCATCACCAGCAACGTGGCCAAGCTCTTACTGTTCGGGTACCGGGAAGGGTTTGATAGGATTGACATAACCATGAGGGAGTTCCCAGCTGTCTACACAGGCCTGTTCTACAAGCTCTACCACAGGGAGCTGCCCGAGTCCTACAGAAACATGACATGATAACGATACATTTCACATTTCCTTATAGTAATAATTTAGAATTATTGCAGTGTTGCATATTATAGTTATCTGTGGACTTCTTTTTAGGTAATTATTAGAACATAATTATTCTCTAATAAGCTAAGATATAAATTATTTTTAAAGGTAATTATTGCTATGAGTGTGCATCAGGTTAGGTCTTCTCTACTCCGTAAAGCAAGCATAAGGTAAATAAAATACATAGGTACCTAGAAAAAAACAGAAGTGTTACTGATCCTGAAAATATATTCTGCAAGTCATTTTACCTCCACACACACTGGCACAATAGGTTTAAAGAGCAATATAAAGACAGTATGAAACATTCATGGTTTAATCTGATATCTGCAAAAGTAGTTATAATATCAGCAAATAATTGCTTATATTTGGCTACTTTGGAGAGGAGTAGGAAAGGCAACATCTTTAGTGCTGTGTGGCATTGATGCTCAGAATCTGCCATGGAAGTCAGCTTTTAGCAGACATGGGAAGGAAAAGGATAGCTTTCTGTCCAGGTCCAGTTTTTGGTCCAGGTTTGTACTGTCCAGTTCTTTTCAGTGCCACGTACCAATCCGAGTATTTCCGTGACCGGTAAGTGTTATAGTTATTGGATTCCAAACGTTCAAAAAAGAAACATTCTTCTGTTGCGTATTTCTAAAAGGGAAAAGAGAAAGCATTACTGGCGTAGCACCATAAGTCAATTCTTCACATTCAGAGGACTAATTTAGCAAGAATGTGAGCAGTACCTTTAATTTTAAGAAATAGAGATTAACTGTTTCATGACTGAAGAAAGATACTGTGAAAATATTGTTAAAAACACCTACAAGAAGAGGTTTTTACCTATGGTTCATTTATTGTCTCTAACACAGATTAAGCAGCTTTTAATTTCCTTTTAATTACTGTGAAATTCTTTGTTCTGATCAGAAAATGTGTAAAAGAAGCCTTTAAGAACAAAAACTTTAAGCAGAATATAGATAATTCGGTACAATTGCCCAAGCTGGAAATTCAGGCAGAGGCACATCAAAAAAGGGTGAAAAAAGGAAAGTCCTTATTTCTCCCCAAAGCATATGTGACACCAGTGCTTTCCTACAGTAAGTTGTCAATTTAAACATTTTGACATAAACCCCATCATTAAGGGGACAAATGACAGCTCAGGCTTCATGAACTATGTATTCCTTAACATCCCCCAGAGGTGACATTTCAGGAGCTGGACTGCTGTCTATATAGAGCAGGATGCCAGCCACTGCACTGTCAATCTCAGCACCTGGAAAAACTCTGGAAAAAATCTGGAAAACCTGGAAAAAATCTGTGGTTTTTCCTTTCAAATGCACTTCAATCCAGGCTGCATCCAGAGTGCAGATCTGGCTGTAGAAGCTTTCTCAGCACCTCATGAAACACCTGAACTCTGCTTAAACTAAATGCGGGTTATTCTCACATTCTTTGAGCTCAATTTGAATCCATAACATCAAAAGACAACAATTTCCCTTCAAGTCAAGTCCTTGAAGTCTGGCAAAACCTGGCTGATCACAGCGAAACCACACAAGTATGACAGAATGAACAGGTCATATCCTTAAATAACAAATTATTTATCGTAAAATACAAGTTAGTCAAAATTCTTCCTTTCATAGGAAGTTTGCAAAATATCTTCATGAAATTAAATAATCACATTTAATTCCATAAAGTGAAAGTATTTAATTATTATAATTAATCTGGAAAATGAAAATAAGCCATATCAGATGGGAAATGTTTCCATTTTTTTCATCAAAAATCTGCTGGAACAGATGCATTTCTGCACAAGTATTTTCAGTTAAAAGAGCATTTTCCAAGGGGAGGTTTTGACTATCTGCATTCACAACCAGCCATTTCCTCCAGTGTTAGAGATCACCTTTCCCCCATGACTGACTCTGTTAGTAAAGAACATGAAAATGCTCAGTTAAAAGCTGCATCGTCCAGATTTCCAGACAAGAACACGACCCACTGCACCCCCACGCAGGTCATCAGGGTGAGCAGTGGTCCACGGGCTGTGCAATAAATCATCCTGCAAAGCCCAGCTCAGAACAAACCCTGCAGCATGTCTCAACAAGTAATTACAAAAACATCCAACAAGACAAAAAACAGGCCTGAATAAGAATTTGCAAACATATTTCCAAAAATGTTAATTTATTTGTAAAACAAGGACACTACGCAAATTGATCCTGGACACTGAAAAATAAATTTAAAACCCCAGACATTAAAAAGGACAGTGTAGTACTTGAGTGACTGATGGATTAGAGGACTAAATTATGTGTTTAGAAATTAAAGTTCCATAATGTTTTGAAAGAAATTTCAGCAGTGTTTCACCATGTGCAGTTCACCACAGACATTTCCAGTGTACACTCTTTGTGAGCTCTCATGAAACACAGCCCTTCTCTAACTGAACAAGAGACGTTGGCAATTAGAAACAGTTTCTTGAATGTGTTTAGAGGCAGAAAATGGTAAAGGCACAGCCAGCCACAGTCTGTTGGAAGTCACAGTGCAGAAATGCTCGTGTCAAAACATTGCCAGTACAGAAAACAGCCATGAAATTGCAGCAGCGATTGTTAGGCTGGTTGGAGAAAAAAAAGTCTTAAAAGAGTAGAGTTTCCACCTATGAATAACAACAATGTTGCGTGCAGCAAACATGATTCAACTAATACCCATTTCCAGAAACAACACCAAAGAAAAAAAGAAGTTTTACAAGCTCAAGCGAGAAGCACTAAGTGACCCAACTTTACGTATTCTGAGAGAGTAATTCCAAGTGACTGGACGATACTTTACAAGCATTTCGCCTTACAGGAGCTAAGCAAACAAAAATTGCTGCAAGGGAAGCATATTCTACAACAAAACCCACCATGCAGCAGCAGGTCAGAAATCCCAAATATAAACACACCCCTGTGTGTTTATCATTTCACAAACGGTGCTAAGCACCCTATTTTGACCATTCTCCGTCACTCAGGGTACAGAGCGTTATTAGAATGGGAAGCCGAATGCCACCGCAAAAGCACCACAGGAAATTCCCAATTATCCTTAACTCAAGAATAGCACAGTGGACAACTCCTCACATTTTCTTCAACTGAGCTGTCACACAATATCCCAGTAACTTGAAGCAGGTTCTGCATTCTTGAGCTCACACTAAACTCCCCGGAGCCAGAATTGAGGAGCACCCTGGGGAGCCCTGCTCCTGTAAAACTACGTTCAGTCTCATTTCATGGAGGCAGAGGAGGGGAATCAGAAATCATTTCTGCAGCCACTGGCTCAGGTCTTTCATTAGCTGCAGTTGAGCCAGGGTTAGGAATGCACGTTGCTAGCCCCAGCCACCACGGAGCGGACTTGCACAGAGGCTGAATGGGGCTGTGTGAATACACAAATTCACCAGTGGCTATTGCAAACCAAAGTTCTGGCAGGGTGGATGCCTTGCAGTGGTGCTTCACCAGGCACTGAAGGATATAAATGTGGATGAGGGATTTACAGTGTCTAGGTCTCATAAGCAAAATAAATGTAACTGCTGCTCTTAAAGCAAAATTTATCATCTGGTTCTGAGAGACATTAACTCTCAGAGTCTGCTGCACACACTGGCTTTAAAACACAGTTAAAAATTCAGCTGATACCAATAAAACACACAAGAGTTTAAACTAAAACCAGTCTCACTAGAGAGCAGCTTAATTTACCCACATTTATATAACTTTTAAAATTTTATCACATTTTCAAGAATATTTTTCTTGCCAGTTTTCTAGTTGGGAAGTAGAAGTACCAAAAAAAAACTTGATTCTCTACAAAGAGGAAAATGAGAAAATAATTTATACAGATTAGTACGATGAAAGTAATTTTTTAAAAGAAATTGGCTTTACTTTCCCCTTCAAAGAGGTCTTTTTAAATCTCTTTATGTGCAAGTAAGTGAAGGAGAAGAAAATTACTCCTGAGGGTAAAAAAGTGGACACTTTATTCTTCATTTGTTTTTATCATTTCCTGATCACTGTAATTTTTTCCCTCTCAGACAAGCCATTCCTGTTAAATTTTGCAGCTCCTAGGAAGGGCAGAAATACCCAACTCCTTCTAATTCCTATTTCAAGTAACTGACAGAAGCTGTGCAGAGCTCATTTCTCCTGATAAATCCCACACCGAGCAGCTGAGTAAGTCCTGCAGGAAGAAAGGCTGCCTCACAGAGAGAGAGCAAGGGCAGGACACAGCAACACAGAGACATCAGGCAAGTACTGCTTACCAAGGCCAGCAATCTGCCGTCCTCCTTCATGGCCAGGAAGCGATTGGCACTGACACCTTTGATGGACACCACTCCTCGTTCCTCCGCCTGAAGCTGNAAAAAAAAAAAAAAAGGCAAATGGTTTCACAGCCATAGTGGGATTGGGATTGCAGAACTTGACAGTCAGTGCTTCAAACCCTCCACCACAGAAAGCTTCAGCTTGCAATGAAAATACCTTTGGCTTTCTGATCCCATTTTTACAAAGAAAGTAGCTACTCTCGATTTGGCAGTGGCGAGATTGAGTTATTCCATCTTCATTTCGCACAAAGGCAGCCTAAAACCCATGAAATTCCTTGAAAGGCCACTTAGGGCACACTCAATTGCTCCCAGAAAATGGAAAATTTTCATGGCAATTTTTCCAGAGGTATCTCTCAAGGTTTGCAGAACAGCATCAGACTGAATACACACAGCTCTGTACAGGCAGACTGTGAGCGAGCCTAACTGAGACTGTGCAGGTCCATATCACTCCCTAAGGGTTCTGGCAGTTCCCAACAGAAAATATCCGTTAGTTTACCTCATCCATCCAACAAGTGGGTGGAACAAACAAACAGAACTGCAGCAGTAGGTGAAGGCAGCTAAGGCACAAGAAACAGTGGTATACAAAGCAGGAACATGTTTTGCATCTATTAAAAGAAATTAAAGATTTTATAGAAATGAAAACCTGTAAGGTCCTATCACACAGCTTTTAGCTACTACCTATTAATTATTAACACAAAGCCTTAACTGATTTCTGTAGCTATAACTCAAACTCAGTAGTTTGGATGAACACATGAAAGCTTCCCCTTTTGCATGCCTTCGCCTGTTGTATACAACATCTCAGACGAGAGCTTCCTTCACCCACCTACTTTGGTTCAGCAGGTACTTTACTCCATTTGGAGATGCAGTTTTAAATAGCTTGAGCTTTTCGGCCATCAGAATAAATGCCTGAAGTGACTGTAACTTTTGGAGAAGGAGCATCTCTTGAGATTCAGAGAGAGGTTGTTCCTTATTTAGCCTTTTGTTGAAGGGGAAAAAAGACAGCCCTGAAGAAACCAAAACTCCAACACCAGGAATACAGGGAACATAAAACTGTTGGGATAATTGCTGCAAACCCTTTTTCAGAGTAAAAGTTAAAAGTCAGGCACAATTTCACCTCAGAATCAAGTATCCAAAATACAGCACTCTCAAGTTATGAGGCCAAAATCAGACTTGTGAACAGCTCCAAACACGTTGGTGTAACTCCTTAGCCTCTGGGGAAGCAAGAACGTGGAAAAGTGCTCTGGGCAGGGACTGTGGGAAATGGACTTTTGAGATGTGCCAAGCACACAGCTTTCACCACACACTTAACAAGAAACAGCTGTGGAACAGCTGAAAATTAATATTAATTACTGCAGTACTGACTTATTATGCTTCATGACTTTCTCTGGACAAAAACGCACACAAAATCCTACAGCATCACACTGGGCCAGAAGTTCAAATTCTGTAAAAATAAACTTCTGGTAAAGGTTTGTAAGTCCCGTAAAAATTTGTATAGTTTGTGAAGAGAAAAAAAAAACAATAAAAAACAAGGTATTCCTGAAGAGTTTAAAAAGAGCTGCATTACTGAAAGCCCCAAAAGGAAAATCAGCTTCACTGAGTTTTCCTCTCCAACTCCAAAAACACATGAACAAAAAGGGCCAGAACAGTACTGTGAGTTTTTCAGGTTTCTGTGTTATTTTACAGCTTTATTAATGCAGTGAGTATTTGCCACAGGGTTACACTGAACTGGAGATACCAAGATACAACACAGCCTTACTAATCACACATTTTGACTACATGATCATCAGCAGAAGCGACTATTTTAGGTTTAGCTCACTGCAACTAAATTGGTTGTAAGAGAAATGTATCACTTGACACTGGTGAGCTGCGTCTTTTGCAGCCTTTGAGCCCCAACAGCAACAGTGCAGACTCCGTTCATCATTTCACATCTGCTCCCAATACTTCTCTTCAGCATAACTGAACCTCAAGACCCCATCCATGAAAGTCAAATAATTAAGACATTTGTAGCCCCAAAAAAGTAGCAGATTGTTGTGAAAGAGCCAATTAAGCAAGGGCTAAAAAGGCCCATTCTCCCAGATATTCTGGCCCCTCTAGCACAGCAGTGCATTATTTCCCTGTTCCCATTCATGCCCTGCAATCCACAAAGAATGCCAAATACAAGTTTCGATACCTGCTGGTGTTGTGAGAACACAGAGCTCACCCACTGAGAAAACAGCCCCAGGACTGGGGCTAAGTCATTGTTAAGTTATTAAATAAAACAATACAACCAACTCAAAGGACCCACAAAATTCACAGCTCCTATTAAAGACTTTCTTTTCTATCATAATAAGCTTAATAGAATCATTCTGCTGAGTAAGAAGGAATGAATTGCAGGATGTACATTGGCACTTTCACACCAGTGAAGAAACACTGAGTGATGTAGTTCGAGTGAACCTACAGTGCCTTCCAGTTATATAAAAATGGATAGAGAGGGAATGTTTTTTCCCAACAATACACGGACGTATTGTTAGAGATTCATGTTCACTGTTGTTCTGGCTGAAAAACACCACAAGCTATACAGTCCAACCCGAATTTCCACAGAAACCGGTACAAGCTGTGGCACTAAAGGAAGCTGGACCACACTGCAACAGGCACTGAGATGTTCTTTCACGGGGTATGTGGCCAGGACAGATGTACAAGCTGCAGGTTAAACTAAACAGTGTATTTCAGAGAGTTACAAATGGACATTTATTTCACAACTTGGAGAGACTTTTATAAGAATATGGAAGTTGAAAAGTGGTATTTAATAGCATTGTGGTTGGCAGACTTTCAGATTTCAGTTAAAAACTGGATCTTCCTCATTTTCTTAGAGACCTCAAAAAAAAAAAAAGTATTTCCAAGGCAGTTTTGCACAGTCCAGTGGAGAAAACAGTTTTAAGGACAAGTAGTTAGACAGGAAAGCTGTGAGCAAATGCAGAGAATAGAGAAAACATGAACATTTTCCAAAAGTATTTTATTGTCCTGAGCACTAGGACTGGAAAATCACACACGCAATGCAAACTCTCAGGTCCTTTTACAGTTCTAACAAACCAAAGGTTTAGAGTGGCCCAGACCCAGGAACTGCACAACTTAAATGGTCCCAAAAGGTTTCATTGCTATGCATCATAAACGGTTTGGCCAAAAATCTCCTTCAAAATCAGTTCATTTCAAAGACCTGGGCAAAACCTACCAACTTAATACTTCACAAAAACAGAGCTGCACATTCTGGAAGTTGCTCACTGCTGAGCTGGTACTACCTTTTGACTCCCAGTGGGAATCTGTTGGCAAGCCCTTTGCCCGGGGCAATCCCTGTGACTAAAGCCACGTGCTGGTATTTCACTCACAGCAGCTGCACTGCCTAAGATGTTCTGGGGCAGGAGAATGCCACAGGATTAGTATGGAAAAGGGAAAATAAAGGTCACAGGGAGGAGAGAAAGGGACAGAAACACATTTGGAATAAAATAAAAGGCAAACAAAAAGAGCAAAGAGCAGTGAAGACAGGGCAGGGTAAGGGCAATACAGGAGGGTGCTGTACTGGAGCATGAGGCAAACTCAGACATCTGAAGGAGGTGGAATTTGAGGATGTGTTAGCCAAAGGGATTACTAAAACCCCTATTTTCCTACTCCTCCACAAGGAAATGGGAACTCTAACCAGTATATCAGAGAAACCATGAAGTATAAACCAACTATGAGCTTCTGGCTTTGGATGCATTTACACAGCAAATAAAGGTTTGATTACAGCTTCAGCTGTATTTTCACTGTAACCCTTCTAGCTAACACCCTACGGTCAGACTTCAGTGCAGACTAGAGCTACAAGTACCATCCCCAGGGTCAGGATCATGCAAAAATCACGTCAGAAGGACTCTCTCTAGTCCAGCCTCCTACTGAAGAGACTCCATCACTTCACGGTGAGAACCCTTCCTGCCACACTGCAGCTCATGGCCTGGGAAGGGAGGGAAAATTGGATACTATTTCAACCCCCATTTTCACTAACATACAGCTGCTTTATTGGAAAAAAAAGCAAAACACCTCTCACTCAGTTTACGAGAAGGGAGAGTTTCTGTACCCCCAAAAATCCCAGGCTGCACGTCTCTGGGTCAATGACTAGTGTTACTACAGTCTGCTGTGGAAAAGCTCAGCCCCAGCCAAAGGCTCAGGGCCCATCTCCAACATATTTGCAGAGGCCCTGTAAGGAAAATCCTTCCACGAGGCCCCCGAGTGACAGTGCGGTGAAGCTGCTGCGGCAGCTCCCATTGCCCATCCTCCTGCACCTCCGTGCCCACAGGAAAGCACAAAGCAGCTATTTTGCAGTCTCACTGCAGAGGTGGGTCAGCTCCAGAGGGAATAAGCATCAGAAAAGCAAGGAAGTTCACAAAAAAAAGAGGGGAAAAGTAAGACTCAACAACGTTTCACTAAATGCAACACCCTACAGCCGAATTCGCACTCCGCCATCCTCTGTGGCTGAAGCTGGCCATTCCTTCATGCTCAGGGGCAACATCTATTCCCAGACAGGTGTCCAAGCAAAACAAGGAGTCAGACGTGCTTGCTCCACACGTAACACGAAAAACCCTCTCAAGCCCGGGGCTGGTTCAAAGCTACACATGCATTCACAAGCGCACATATATTAACACCCTCCTTCTGGCTTTTCCTGCCTGCTGGAGCAGATACAAACCCCAGCCTGGTGATGCCTACTGCAACTTTCTCTAAGAATTACAAATATCTTTGTGTCCCTCTGTCCCACATCAGTCTCTGACAGTTTCTGATATCTCTTTCTCAAAGGCACAATTAGCAATTTAACATCTGCTATTTGGTAAGCGCTGACATAAGAGGCATCCCCAAGTCTTCAGACTGTGAACAAGAGAACAACTCCTTGCTCGCTTTCATACGCTTGTGGTAAAAGTGAGCCACTGCCAGAGTCACCGATGCACACGCTGCCTAAAACCTGGGACACATATGAGGTGGCGAAAGGAAAAATAGAGAGGAGAAACAACCAGCAAACCTTAGTAGGAGAGGTGGGCTGCCAATAAACCAAACCATCAGAATTGTAACAAAAACAATTAAGCCAATGGAGTGTCAGGACAAGAAATAGTGAGTCACGCTCCCATACAAAGGCACATTTCTTTGCTTTTGCATGACAACATTCTAAGTGTATCTTTTTCCTTTTTGCCAGCCAGAGGCATAAAACCACTCGCAGACAGACCCAAGGTGTCCAAAATGTAAACATCTACAACAAAAATATACACTCATGAAACACAAACACTTCAGGAAGTTCCGGTTACACTTAAGAGTAAATCAAGACTTAAAGCAGAACACTAACCTGTGTAACTGTTTAACATCCACCCACTATCCTCATCAACCACATTACCATGGACATTCCCAGATTTTAAAAGTTTTCACCTTTTTAAGTAGTACAGATACTGAATACAACGGAAATTATTTCCCTATTCAGGTTCTCCATCTATTCGGATTTATATCTTGACCTCAATTCCTGCAAGTACCCAATTCTACCTAACATGCACCTATGGCACTGGGAATCCTCCCCATGAAACACTGATTACCAAACACACAGCATTCTCTGGTGCTCCCTGTAAATTTAATATAAAAGGCAGTAAAGTCATCCTGCAGAACAATAATTTCAGAATAGTGTGACATCCAACACTTCTGGCACCAGTGTGACACTGCTCCTTGCCTGTGTGCCCATGTGTAAAACACGTACAGCCACACTTTTCCACTTCTCACAGCTTGCATAATCTGGTTGATCAAACCTAGTCGAGCCCTTTAAAAGTAAAAATGTCATGCAAAAGCAAATCCAAAGTTTGTAAATTCTGCTTACAAAGCACAATTTGGGCATTTTGTGCTGCCGAGTAAAGTAAACAGCGATTGCTCCTCATTACGAAAGGATTTTGTACGCCAGAAACTCCAAGTCACCATCATGTAAAACCCTTCTAAATGCTTTCTGCCACGCTGTTTGCTGACTCCTTGGCATTGCAGATGAACTGATGCATCTTTGGAAGTCAAGAGGGCAAAAGCAAACAGAAAAAATTCCTAACTTTACCAGAGAAGAACTTCATTCCTTACTGCGTACGGATAATAAAGCTTAGTCTCCAAATTACCATTATTTTCACTCCATATTCTTGATTAGAAAAATGTTTCAGGGTTTCCTTATCAGAAGAATAATGCATGTCTGTTAACATGTAGTTTTTTTAGGACTGTTCCCAAAGGGCTTTTCTTAGCAAGGGTAAGGTATCTCCCACATTGTTTTCATCTGCTTTCACTTCACTTAGTATTGACTGAAGTAAATCTCAGAATAACCACTTTTGGATGTTGAACTTCAGAACAAAGCTGTTCTGAAAGGTGCAACTGTTCAGCCAACACAGCCGTGTCAGAAGACACGTACAGAACTTGCAGAAATTCTGCTTTATGTTTACTGTGTGTTCACTCATCTCCTTGTAACTATGATCTGTTTTTCACTTGCAGCAAAACAAACATATAAAACCAGGGACAACCCAAGGCAAACACGGGAACAGCATTTCAGAAGACAGAGAAGGTAAAATGTGTAGTTTTTAGAAGGTATTTTGTAGTGTTCCTCCTCCAGGTACAACTCACAACTCCTCAGTAGTACACGGTATTTCAGGGCTGTGACTGATGTCGGAGCAGTAACACATGAGATGAAAGGCAAAAGGCTGCCAGAGCAGTGGTGAGACATTGCTGCCCCATAGGCTCAATAAGCCTCAGTGTCACAGTTGGAAAGGAAAAGCTGGATTTTAGGAATGCCAAGAAGAATAAGTAGATGGGATTTCAGAGAGTCTGGAGCATAGTGGTGAAAAAAGAACTCTGTCAGGCACCCAGGATCCAGAGAGATGGCACAGCAGATGGGGAGGAAGAAGGAACAACCCCATACAGAGGAGCTCCTGTGAATTGAGCTGCCTTTTACAGCTGATTGCTCTTAACCTAGCCAAAAGGTTGAGACAGCAACTATGCTGGGTTTGTACTTCCCCCCTCTCCAGCACCAGTGAAACTGATCATTGAGACTTTAATAAATATTTTTGCAAAAAGTAAACAAATTTTAAAAAATTTAAAGACATACACGTGCACACAGTATAGCACTGGTGCCAGCCCAGCTCCTTTATTGCAAGGACAGTGCAAATGCAAATGCCACAATAAGCTCAAAGTCTTACTTCATTGTCCTATTTCATCCCCTTCCATCAAGCTGTGTAACCACCCTGTGCTGACCTTTAAATAAAGCATGCACAGGGGAACAGCACGAGCTGCAGTGAAGGACAAGAGCTGTCAATCACTGCTGACCCAGCACAGTAATGAATCCCAGTCTTCACAAAAAGGCTCTAATTTGTTTTTGAATGCAGCCCTGCTTGAGTAAAGAATTTTCGTTGTAAGAAATCAAATTCCTTAACTGAAAATAAAACACACAGTGCATATTTGGGTAACACTCCTCCATTTTATTCTGAGTACATTTGAACCATACTAAGAAGGGATGTGGGCACTTTCCTGACAACAAAAGAGAGACCTTGAAATCTGTAGCTTGGAAGAACCTACTTGACTCCCTGCTGCTTCAGCCTGACCATTGCTAGTGTCCCTACCCTGGTTTAGGTCTATGTGACGGTTTCAGTGCCCACACTGCTCCAGACATCTCCTGCAAGAGGGTGCTCCTGCAGTACACCAGCTACAAGCACTGGCCATCACACTGTCTCACTTTACACCGCATCAAAGCAGCAGCCAGGCACCCCACTCCTAGTAGCATTTTCTCCTAATAAAATATCACACTGACAATACTGATCCATGAGACTAGAGCCTGATCACTGGAAAACGCCTTACTACTACTGGTACTTGCTCTAGCGCAGATTAAGTGCTCTGGAGGAGGCTACTGCTTGAAGCTGTAAAGCAAGCAGAAGGTTGGGACTGAAATAAGTAACACCTGGCAACATGAGGCAGATCTGTGCACCTCTTCAGGTCTGAGGAATTCCTGCATTTCTAAGGACATGAGCACTGTACATTTTTTTCCCTCCATTTTCCTGAATGAACAACATTACTGTCAGCAAAACATCCACAGTGAGTCTGTAAACATCTCTAAAACCACAAAATGAATCCTTCCTATTTACATACTCCAACAAATGGCCAGTTGCACATTCAGCTGTTGATCCCAACTGCTCTGTTATAGGTGGAGAAACCCAAGGAACTGAATCAGCCCAACAGGTCTGTGCAGCAGGATTCCCTAAGTGACTTTTCCACAGAGTTGACAGCCCCTACATGGCCATTGGTAGCTGCTTCTCCACACTAACACATGCTCCTGGTTTTGTATCCACCTCTGTTCCCACAGGTACCAGCAGGTCCCACAGAGTAACTGAACAAAGCCACTCCACCCAGGAATGTCAGTCTCTCCATTGGTCTTCCCAGAGTTGTGGGGTTCTAGGAACTTTCTTTGTAATACAGTCCCAAAATCACTATTCTAACCTGAAATGTAACAGAGGTGACTACTGCATAGACTCTGTTCATGCTTTTCAAGACATCCATCTGGGAAGACCTTGTATCCTGTCCTGCATTTTAACAGACAAGGGCATTGCGTCACAGGACAGGCAGGGACAATCAGCTATCGCTGGTGATGGACACTCCATCCCACACTACCAGCACTCCTACCACCTCCCTCTCACCAGCTCTGGCACTTTTCTTGGCATCCAGTGATGGATATGTGGTGAAAAAGAAAGACTTCAAGGTTTTTCCCCCAGTACCCAGAAACACCTAGAAAAGATAATAAAAAATTGATGCTAATTGCCAGAGGTGCTGCAGACCTTCCGCCAAGCGCAGATCCAGATGCTGCAGTAACTGCACACTTGAGTGAGTATGTTAAGAACATCCTTTAACACCAAAAATAACCCCAAAGCTACACCCCCAGAGAACGGCACAGAGTGTCTGGGGATATGGGGTAAGTCTGCATCAGGGACCGTAGGCCAGCCTGAGAGCAGAAAGGAAAGAACCAAGAAACAGACTACAAATATTTTTAAGCTGTATCACAGCTGATGTCTCTCCTTGCTCTTACAAAACACCACCATGCAGGATTCCACAGCCATGGCTACCAGGACTCTGTGACTTGCATATTCCAGGAATCCTAATGATTCTGGTTTTATGAGATCTGGTAGAACTCTGTCAGAAGGTAACAGACAAACCACCTAGCTCCGCAGCACATGAGCAGAATTTCACCACACCAGCACTGCACATGGCCATGGAGCCTGGGCCCTACTTTGCCCTTTCCCAGTACCCTCAGTCTCCTTCTCCTTTGAATGACTCAGTCAATGTGGTTTCAAGCTCTGAAAGTCAAAGATGAGCGACAGGCTCACCCAGGGTCACTCCAGCAGCAGTGCACCGTGACAGCTCCTGCAGGACGACCTCCACCCAACTGCGCAGACATCATCTCATTTGTATTCTCGGCCGATCCTATCGAGCTCCAGTCAAAATCTGGCCCTACCCTGAACAAACAGAAAACTACGTAAGATAATAACCCTAAAATGCCACCAGCACTCCAGAGAGTCGCCCTTTGAGTATTTTTATTGACAAGTCTGGAGGCAGCAGAAAAGGCAGACAAGCAAAACAGTTGAGCTGCATATTGTTACCAAACACTACTGAAAATGATGAAGGGTGAGAGAGCTGCTTTATTTTGAAACACATAGTCTTAAACAGGTTCTAACAAAAGCAAAGGCTATTCATTCTCCATCAGGATTGAAACAATATCACATTACCAACTTCAAGGCTTCAAAAATCATGCTATAAACATTCAGATACCACCTACTATAGATATTCAATTTACAGATGTCGTACACTTATGTATGTTCTTCAGCAACAGTAACTTGAGCATTCTCAGGGCTGCATTGGGTCTGGTTTGGTTTTATTAGATAATTGCACTAAACACGCTGTCACCGACAGTCAAAAGCACCATTAATTCCAGGGTTGTGAACCAGTTCAGCATAATCCATCGCCTCTCAAGTATCCTGGAACAGATAGTCAGTGATCCCAGGGCAATGCTCCCAAGAGTGTTAAAAACCATAATGATAAAAAAATTATTTATTAGAACTGCCTGCCTTATCTGTAATCCAGGGGAGCTGGGGTAAGCTTACAGAAACAAGCGTCACTGAAAAGACTATGGTTTAAAATTCAGGTTGAGTTACTAACATAATTTACTTTCTGTAAAATGCTTTTAAATATGACCCACTACAGATAAACTTTTTCCTAGAATCAGCTGCACAAATTTCAAGCATTTATCAACCAAATGACAACCAACAGCAGCCCCTTGATCTCACAACATGTTATCTGTATTTGTCTTTTCCAGCTCTGGGAGTGCAGTGGCAAACAGGATTGTCCTTTGGATTGTCCTTTTCCTGCAAACCAGACCATGTAAGTACCTAAAAGCGCTCTGATTCATAAGTGAGACAATCTAAGGGCTAAATCCTGCCCTCTAGTGTACCTGTGGGTGGTGGTGCCCTTGGAACCCTCCCCACTTCCAAATCGGGCAGAAAACAGGAGAGTTCACTGCCCACTGGAGACATCTCATGTTGCCTTGGTTCACCTTTAGAGTGTACCTGCTGCTGGATCACACAGCTCTGGGGTGGGCAGGACTCACTAGGAACTGGGATAGAGGATTAGCAGACACAGTGAGAGATGAGAAGGCATCCTCCCCTGAGCAGAAACATGCAGGAACATGATAGTATTTCTATGAAAAAAGAAGCAAACAAAGCATATTGCCAACTTTTTCACACAGGGGATCTCCGCACCTCATCCCCTAAAGGCAGCTACAACCAGGAGCCAGGAGGAATTTCCATGCTATGCCACAAAGTACTTGGCAAAGCAGTTAAGGTCTGTGCAACAGATCAGAAGTAATGCCAAGAGTCTGTTTCCAGAAGGACATAGGTAGAAGCAATGTATTTGAACATTTAGGAGCAGGGATTTTTTTTAAACGAATCACCTCTCTGTGCTAATATTTGGAAAAGATCTTGCCATGTCAACGGCTCCAGCCAGGTCTGTGGGACACCAAAATGGGAAAAAAATAATCCAAGTCCAAAACAACTTACACATCTATAAAAGCTAAACACCAGGTCCTGAACCTTTATACAGAAACACTTCCTGACATTTGCTCAACTTGAGGATCGCCATGAGTTTTCTCCCATTGCACGATCAGTGATCAAATTTCTATAGTCTTCACTGAGCTGCTCTAAAAGTCAGTCTATACTTCAACAGAATCTTTCCAAAACACTTAGACCGTAACCATTTAAATGTTGTGAGAGAGACAAGTCAAAAATCTGAATTATTTATGAAAGGAACTTTCTTAAGAAATTTTCCTGGACCAGTATTACCGTATTTTACATTTTCTTCAGATATTTATGGAACAGGAGAGAGGTACTGAGCAGGAAGAAGGTATTTCATGCATCTAGAGGGGTGACTGAGCACACACAGCTGAATTCTTTCCAAGTCAGAGGCTGGAGCCCTGTCACCTCATTAAGGAGTGGATAAGAATGGCTCAGGATGCTCTGGATACTGTCATGGGTTATGGTCATCATGAAACAAAGCTGCTTAAGAAATTATGGAAATACATAAATGCCAACCATTCCTCATTTAGGGAAACTCTGAAAGGAACCAGCTGTGCTACTAGACATGTTCTAAATGTATGGATAAGTGTTCCCTTTCCATTCTCCAGGTTTTTCCCCCTCACCAGCACTGTAGCCTCTTTGAGGAAAACACCTCTGGAGAGTTTCTAAAAGCCTTTCCAAAAACACTGCGTCCTTTGTACAATTTCCAGGGCATAAATCAACAGTTGTTGATCAACAACAACAACCATGTTGATCAACAAACCAGCCATGTTTTCTGTTTTGCTTTAGACAACAAAACTCTCAGAAAGCACTTTCTGTTTCTTGTTTGTCTGAAAGTACCTCTTCAAGAGAAAACACTCTGGACGGAGTCCCCAGAGTGCGTCCAAAGGGGCACTTCACTGGAGTCACGGCAGCACACGCGTCAGATGTGGCAATAATGGCCATGGAAGACGCCCTGTCCTGGGTTTCAGCTGTGTGAATCATACGATCCCAATCCTCCAGCACGCAGAACATCAACTTCTATTCTTAATTTCATTAACAACACAATTATGAATAAATGAAGGTGAGTGGGGCGAGTGTAAAACTGTGCCATGACCTAAGGCATGGCAGGAGGAAGGGAGCTAAAAAGGACATGGATCATGGTAATTGGTTTACAGTATTAAAACTTTAGTCTGAAATGTAAGGAGACAGTAACTTGCCTTCTAAAATAAGAACTTCCTTTAAAAGTAAGAAGGATGATGTGCCACTGAAATGTTATTTTGTATAATTAATTCCTAAGAATAGCAGCAACCCCAAGCATCTCTACTAACTGGCCTTTAATTATTTCGAAACCAAATTGTGCAGACATTGTATTTCTTTTCTCAAAACCACCTTAAAAAACTTTTGCTTAACTAAGAAAATCACCCTGAACTACTCGAGGTGTATATTTTCATTGCTAATTTCTTTTTTACGGTCCTCTCACATTGTCCAAGATTTATTGCCCTCTGCCATGCCAGGAATACCACGAGATTTCACAGGGACTTCCACAGAGCAGCACTCACCAGGTCAGAGTTGAGCAGAGTCGTGTGGAGTGACGTATTTACAGCAAGGATGCTAAGGATGTGAACCACGCAATGCCCCAGCAATGAGCCTTGCTGATGCTTCAAGCACTGATTATTCTGTGCTTCTCAGAACTAGGGTTCTTCCNAAAAAAAAAAAAAAGGCAACAAGCCAAGAGCTGTCTGATAATGAAAAAAGGAGAGAATTCACTACTAGGAAAGCACGAGATGTCAGTTGAAAATTTTAGTATTGATAAGGCTGAACAGGAAAACACACATTCAATGGACTCAAGAATGAAAAACTACTGTTAGTTTTCCTGCAAGAATAATAAAAAAAGGCAGGAGGGAAGAAATTATTATGGGGGAGCTCTGTGATGAAAAAGGCAGCAGTGATAAATACCACCTCCACTCAGGGCAGCCTGGCCCAGCCAGGTGAGCACGCAACAACACAGCACTACCTGCCTTTTCAAAAGCAAAGATAGGGAATGAGGCAAGAACCTAACAGCTGAGTCCAATGTCTTGGACTCAGCTTCAGCCTTCAACATCCTCCACTCAACGTCACCTCCCTTTGCAGCACATTCCCATAGCTACTAGGGTGAGGTGACATGTCTGATGAACTAATGAGATTTATTTCCTTTAAGGATTCCTGTTGTAAGATTTCTTTAGAATTCATGGGTAAAACTAATTGTTTTGCAAAAGGTGAATGTCCAAAGTGGAAAGTAATACTAAGAATCTTTGGTCTGTCTCCTCACTTCCTTTTCTTCCTAGTCCCCGAGCTTAGCCTGGTCCCTGCATCCATCACTCAGAGCACAGGTGCAAAGCAGATGAAGAATCCCAGTAAGGCATTTCACCTGCTCCTCATGCCAAGTTCCTGCAGGCAGGCCCTGCACACCCAGCACAGTAACAAATTCCCTCCAACCAGGAAACGCACTGGGACCATCCGACCCAGCAAGTCCCTGCACCTGCACTGAAGGAAATGCCTCACAGGCGCATCAAAAACTCACCATACATTCACAAAACCTCCGTGCTGAATACTTCCAAAATATTCTGAGCTCTGCAAAAGGCAATTTGTTTGTGGGATAAAAAGCAGCCTGTGTTGGTAACAGCAACCTGCCACACACTCCCTGCAAGCCTGTGATCACTCAGTCATGGGCTGTGCTCCCAGCCCAGGAGCCTTTCCCTCCTGTCAAAAGATCAGGTATTGGAGGGACAACCTCCTGCTGCTGCTGGAATCCATACATTTTATCTGTATTTTAATCATCATTAATTAAGTTAAAAAAAAAACAAAAAACAAACAAACAAATCAAAACAATACAACATGTAACATTTTAAGCCAAAAAGGTGCTCTGACAGCAGTTTGTTATAAACCCTGCTTCCTTGGTCAGATTTACCTCTCTGTTCCTAAGAGTACCTGTGTACCAAAAGTGCTCCTACTCATGAACACCTACTCGCACCGGGAAAAAGAACAACCTCCTCTCTCTACCTTAATGCATACAACGCATTCACCGCCGCCGCGCAGAGCCGTCAAGTACCATCAGACAGCTGTAAGAGCCACGCAAACGAACTCGAGACCCCTTCAAGCCCGTAACAAAACCTCTGTGCACCTGACAAGCTCTGTACCCAGCAGGTTGAGCGCGGAGCCGCCAGCGAGGCTTTGCCCCCGGGACATCCCGCGGGTGTCGGTGCGGGACCACCAGCTACGGGATGTGGGTATGAATTAACTCCGTCTGCGTACTCGCGGTTATTCGCGCAGGAACGTTCGGCACATTGACGGGCGCTTTCCAAGCACGGCTCGCTGCCGAAGCTTCGGCAGGGCGGGACGGCCGAGGCGCGGCCCCTCTCGCAGCCCCGC
>VZRH01000242.1:661925-689135 GCA_013397555.1 Urocynchramus pylzowi | reverse complement strand
GGGGCCGCTCCCTGCGCCAGCACAGCCGGGCCGGCCATCTCGGGGGACCGGGTAGGGGCGGCAGCGGGTCCCCGCGCCGAGGAACCCCGGCCTGGGGCACGGGGCTCTGTCCGGTTGAGCATCGCTGCCGGCAGCGCTGGAAACGGGATGCAGCGAACATCGGTCGGACATCTTTTCCTCTGACCTCATTAAAAAAGTAACTAGAGAGTTATTTTAGATCGGAAGAAGTTGTGTGGCCTCTGCACCATACTAAATTGTTTAAATCACAATATGATGGCACGTGTTTAAAATAAATCCGTGGTAACCGTTTTGTTTCATCGCATTCACCAGAAACCACTTCTCCTCCCATCGAACAGCAGCAAAGTGATGGCAACAGGTGAAAATTCTGGCAACAGGTGATAATTCTGGTACAGGCCTTCCCCCCCTAATAAAACAAATGTACAGAGTTTATAAAGTATAATGACCCATCAAATGCACTTCGTGCCTGAGGCTGACAAAACAGGATGAAAAGGTTTGTTACCCAAAACATGCTTTGTGCCCCTTATCTCCTGTTTAACAGCATGTTGGCTGCTCATGCCTGGAGCTTGGGAAGCTCTCTGGCTTCAGAGACAGCACAAGCAGCCCTGGACAGTCCCAAGTGGGACTGCAAACCCTGGGCTTTTCACAGAGCCAATATGCAGCAACCCACAGGAACAAACCAACGCCAAGGCAGACACAGCGTCCAGCTCACGCAGTTTGCAATATTCACTTTGCTAGCAAGTACGTCAAGGATATTTTGTTGCCGCTTAACTTCCCTTCCCAGCTCTTAACTTCTGGCAAGTCATAAATTTTAGTTCTTTACCAGAATCAGAGACAATTACGCTGCTTCCCACACCCTCATGATGAAGGGAGCAGGCAGAGCACGGCCCAGCCCAGGAACAGGTTCACACTGTGTCAGCTGCCCCCCTCAGTGCCACAGGCACAACCCAGGTGCAGGCATCTGCTGCCAAATGGGCATTGCAGCCCTGCTGCTCTGTGAGCATCCCTTCCCTTGGTTCCCCAGCCACCCATCCGCTTCAAACACTATCTGCTACTTCTCATGGAAATCCCACATTATCACTGTACCTGAGAGCTCTGGACAGTCACAGCCAATAGTGAAGACCCTCCTTGTTGCCTCTTGCTCCTCTCCTACAACAGAAGCTCCATTCAGGGCATTTTGTGTCCTTGCACTATGAAGCCTTCTCCGTGTCTTTCTTGGAAGGCAGATGAAGAGAAGATAAAGATGAATTCAAGTAGATGAAGAGAAGATGAAGCTGAATTCAAGTAGATGAAGAGAAGGGGTGAAAATGTTATTTAAAAAACTTTAGTAAGCTCTTTAAAAAACAAAAAAGCAATCTCAAAATGCTTAAAACCAAAAAAAAACTTTTCTAAAGACTAAACATAAACTCCATAAAGACTAAACTAAACTCAACTCAGCCACTCCTGGAACTTTACATTCCCTGCGCACACGGCAGCCCTCACAGCTCTCGGCTGGATGCCCTGCCACAGAGCTGCAGGGTAGACACCGCACTTTACAGGACAGGGTCCTGGGATTTCTCAGAGTCTTTGGAGCCCTGATCTACATGAGAGTGCTGAACCCAGTGTGAGTATGGCAACCAGCTTAAATTCCTTATCAAATGATCCTTTTGAAAATCAGTAAAATCCAGTGCACCAATAAAATTGTGAGGCTTGAGAACTCTTTAGAAGCTTGTCACTGGGAATTGTGTACATGGGGCCTACAACTGAAAGATAACACAGCTAAAATGAGAGTCCTATTCCCTAAGCAATCTACACTCACCTCAAGATCTGCCAACCTTCTGTATTTTTTAATATATTTTCCTTTCTCTTCTTCAAATGGAAAACACGCCTGTTTTTTTTTCTCCACTCTACTTTCGTCTGCAGTCCAGCCTCTTAATATGGTCATTAATACTGCTCTTAAACATTGACTAAAGTGATTCTGGCAGTAGCATTTTCCTTTCTTGTAGCCTCTTCCACCACCCTTCCTCAACTCAGATCTTCCACACTATCACACCCATATGGCTGCTTCCCCTCCACCCAGACCATCAATTATCCAACCCCTCCACAAGCCTTCTCTTGGCCTGTGTAAGACACTCCATGTTACAGCGCCTTAGAGCCTACCTTCCTGCTGCTTCAAAAGTACCTCTTAGAGACCTTTTCTCTAACCTGCTCCATTTATCTGAACTGCTGCCATTCTCCGTTTGTCCTGCACTGTTTTGTAACCAGCTACAATTTTTAATGGAATCAGAGAACATCTCAAGCTGGAAGGGACCCATAAGGATCATCTGAGTCCAATTCCCTGTTCCTCACAGGAATGCCTTACCTCTTACAGAGAAAAAGCTGTTTTATTCAGTGCTGCTCTCACACACAAGGCACTCATCAATAATAATGAGCTCATCCAATAATCTCATTTATTCAATATATAATTCTTAAATTTCTAGAGACTCTCAGCAAGAACATCTGGGAAAAAACTCTAAAGTAAACACAATTCAAACCTAAATTATATTGTTAGTGTGGCTACAGAAAAACCCTGAAAAATCCAAGAGTAATTTTTGCGATATTTTAAATTAAGAGTAAGAAACTCCATCAGGTCCATCCATCAGTTTTTGATTTTTAATCCAAGGGGCAACAACTTTCCTGGCTTTCCAGCTCTTACTAATGACAAATCCTGCCATATGACAAGCCCAAGAAACATCAATCCTCTCTCACAGAAGCTGCTTTTCAAGGGGTTTCAGCCATATGTCCTTGATAGTTTATGAGGATGACATCTTCAGTTTGCTCACACTGGAATAATGAAAGTAGTGTTTGAACAGCGCTTACTATAGAATTAAAATCAAACAAACAAAAAGCCCCTCACTTTTGAAAAGCAATTAGAACTACAGGAAAGCAGAGACACCCAGGAATACTCAGGCTCATCCATCTTCCCACCATGAGGACAGCTCAGCGGGTGGTTTGTGTCACTGTGGCAGCAGGGAATGCTTCCAGCTGCTGGAAATGGAACATCAGCCCAGGCCTCCACTCCACCACAGAGCTTCTCCACTCCCTGGGGCTCTTGGCTTCCCAATTCCTCTCTTTGGTGCATATCCAAGAAGCAATTAGCCAAAAAGAGATGGATAAGCTATGTCCCTTCTGAAGCTGTTCCTGTGTTGTCTAGCGCTCAGCTAACAGTGGAAAAAATCATCCATCTCCTTTCTCCAGCACATATTGACACCAAAGGTCTCCCACAAATTCTCACACTCACTTGTCACAGGAGATGTAAAAAACTTGAAGTACATTAACTGCTTGAGTTTAAATTTGGGAGAAAGATTCCTGCCTTGTATGATGGAAGCAAACAGCCACAAATCTGGCTATAACTGAATTTCCCTTCCAAATATTAATTACTATAGAAAGCAGCTTCAGTTTTTGCCCGCCTACTTTTTTAGGTGCAGTTTTGAGGCAAAGTTACTCTGCTTGAAGTATATATGGATATTAAATGCCTGGGAAAGTCTACTTGCATGGTCACTCTTTTAAAATTGCCTGTAACAGAAGTTCAGCTTTTCAATTACCTTTCTGAAGACTTTAAGACCCTTCATCAATATTTCTTGTAAACAAAAGCTTGTTTCTTCCCTCCTCATTTTTTTTCTTTTTCTGGTGCAAATAGTAGAAAGACATTACATCAACAATGGAAAAAAAATCTCCTCCCTACTACAAACCTCTTACAGTCTCCATTCCAGTTCAAAGGAGTACTTTATTCCTCTAAAGCACCAGTGGACACTTGTTTATGTCTTTCTAAATAAAATTTTCTCAATATATGCTTAATCTGAGAATGCCACAGATGGCCAAAACTTTGTTTTGGGTTGTCTTTATGAATGTTGGAAATACAACAGCACAGCATGGCTGAAGATAAGAGAATCAACAATCAGTGAGGTCTAAATTGGAAGTAAATCAAATTTTCTGTAGTCCAGAATAATTGCACTTGGAAAAAGATCTGAACTGTCTAGAAGCACTGGCAGCTGTTGCAAGTCTAAGAGATGGAGTAGTGACATCAGCTTATGAAAAATGAGAAATAATGTCTTAAGTACAAATATTTATGGAGGTTAGAGTTCAGAATTAGCAAAATCACCCTTCTCCTTCTCTCTAATGTACATACAAACACATATACACACCCTCTCTCTCTGTATCCACATCACATAGAGCAATACATCTAAATTAGCAAAATTACTCCAGGCTAAGAAAATAAACAATGTCAGTACAAAGATTGATGATATACATTAAAAATAATAATAATAAAAAATACTCTGCAATCAAACATCATGAACTCAAACAATTTCAGTTAATATTGGATTTCAAAGAAATTCAGACTTGTTGAGAGCTTCCTTAATGGGAACAATCATAAAATCACATCTCTTTCTCCCAGCACAGCATTGTAACCATAAGATCATGATTTAATTATTTATCTCTCCTTATCCCATGTCACTGGAAGGGTGACAAAAAGTGTCCCAAAGTAACTTGGCCCCTGCTCAGGACTCAAGACACATTTTGTTGTATTGCTACAGAGTAAAGCAACTGCTTTTGCACTGGCAGTGCTTGAACACATGTTCAGAGATTAGAGGGAGATTTTTTTCCCCTGTGTTTGGGGGGAAAATCAGTGTTTGTGGGGCAGATACAGCCAGTGCCTGCCTGTGTGGTTGTTGTAATTTCAGAAACCCATTATCCCACTTGATCAGAGCACACACAAATTGTTAGGAAGTGGATCTTCACATAAACACAGAATAGTTAAGGTTGGAAAGCACCTCTGCACATCTGGTCCAACCCCTGCTCAAGCTGGGCTGCTTGCAACAAGTCTGCCTGCAATAATTTTAACTCTAAATATTTCCACATCAACTACAAACCCCTCACAAGTCAAAAATGTCTCTTTCACTGTCTCTCCTAGCAAGTGATCAGGAAATAGTGGAAGTTATGTTATAGATTTGTCTTTATCGTCTTTTAAATTAGATTCTTATACAAGTCATAGAGTTCATAACTTCCACATGGGCTAATTCTGGAGAATGTTACATTATTCACAGGGCTGCAGCTGGAAATAGAAATATAGGTGGAAGTGAGGAAAATACTCTTTCCATTCCCTGGTATGTTATAGTACAAAGCCAAAGTAACCTCATGGTGGAGAACAGCAAAGACAGACTATTCCCAAGGAACAGCAGTTACCACATCATGCAGCTTTCATCATGTCACACTGAAGGGCAAGGAGAGATTAGATCAGCAGGACATTACAAAGAAAAAAAATTATTTTACTGCATCATGAATTTAATTTCTACCACTTGCACAACCAAAATCTTGCTCTGCGTCATTTCTGTAGGATGTATTAGCTGGCAGGTAGAAAACAGCAAGAATAAAGAAACAACCCCAAACTCCTCTCTCTTGGTAACAATCTGTGCTGATAGTATTCCAGAAGGAATGTCACAACTCTCCCATTTGTTTTCTCTTTGTTTCAGGACTGTTTCCATGGATCCCCAAACCTAGGCCCCACTGAAGGGTTCCCCAGAGCATAAGACCCTGCAGCAGCAGGTCACAGACCAAGCATCACATGCAGAACACAAACAGAGTTCCAGTGGCACAGTGAACACGTTAAGCCCTTGCAAAGACAGCTCCCTGTACAGGGTATCAGCACAGCAGCATCGGAGAAAGGAGAGACAAGCCCTGGAATGCCTTTGGAAGTGCAAAGAAATGATGTTGTCCCTTGTGCTGCGTTAGCTTTTATTTCTAGGGAGGGAGAACTCTCCCAAATGAGCCTGAGGCAGTGTTCAGTGCTGGGGTGGATGCAGTTATTGCTTCACCACACCCCAATGCATCCATCCATGCAGTGACCAG
This sequence comes from Urocynchramus pylzowi, assembly GCA_013397555.1. Classification (NCBI taxonomy): domain Eukaryota; kingdom Metazoa; phylum Chordata; class Aves; order Passeriformes; family Fringillidae; genus Urocynchramus; species Urocynchramus pylzowi. The sequence goes on along the minus strand of VZRH01000242.1, from coordinate 683,252 downwards.
CTCGGGACAAACACGTTCTGCAATTCCCCCCTTTCTCAGCTAGGAAACCATCCCTATGTGTCTTTAAGTTCACCATGACTGCATCTCCCACGATATCTGAAGTTACAAGTACTGTAAGTGCAACTGAAGCCAGCTGGCTCTTGTGAAATCTTGTTTGTTTCTTGGAGGGACCAGAGCTTAGCGCAGCTCTTCGTGGTGGTTAAAGGACTGTAATCCACTGTCCACATGCCAAAATGGAATCTGTTATCTGCCAGAAAATTACTTTCCCAACACTGCCCAGGCTATTATCTCAAAGCTGACCTGCAATCATTATCTTGAAAGCATCTGGGAGGTTAAATTGCTCAGTGTTTTGTCCCATTTTATGCAAAAGCAATACTCATTACATAAGAATCACTATTTAATTTATAGCCTTTTCCTCCTCGGGAAAAAATAGAGAATGAATGCCTGTGTAAGCCACATTGTTATACCCTCATTACTTTTATCAAGTGCAGTCTTGATTGATTTTATCTCTAAAAGCTGCATTACCTGCTCCAAGTGCCCCCAGCAAATGCTGAAGAGGAAGTTCACTCTGACCTTAATGTGGCCAGCTACTGACCTCTGCCTTGTTTAACTGCTGAACTCAAACTGCCATGAATTCCAGCAATCGCAGACTTCACATGGCATTTGGGAAGACTTTTCTAGGGAAAAACCAGCTGTACCTTAAAAAGAATGCTGAAGGTGCCAACTCCAAGCAATGGGGACTTAAGAATGAAAGGCAAGAGCTACGGGTGTCATTACAAGTCTGAATGTTTGCCCTGAAACCTTTGTGGGCTGTTCATGTTGTTGATCTAAAACTCACAAATTCCCTACCCATCCCCTGTGGGGGCTGTCAGCTGACACTGGAGATAAAGCTGGGCCCACTGGCTTTGCCACAGGCCACAGTGACTGTGTACCAAACAGTGAAAGGCTGTCCCCTGTGGCAGGTTGTCTGCTGTGTAGGAGTCCATGTGTGCACATTATCAGGAGATGACAGTGTCTTCTGACAGCAGATGAAGGGAAAGGCTGTGTAATGCCAGACCCAGGAGTGAGAACCAGGAGGACACTGAAATAGGCACAGACTCATCTTCCTTTCTCTTTGCTGCCCCCCCCTCCACCCCCAGCCTGTCTCGTCTCCTCATCCTTTGTCCCCACCCTGTTCTTTTCCCTTCCCCTGCTGTCAGGCACAGGTTCCTTGGCCTGTTTCTAAATCTTTCCCCAGCTCCTCATGCCAAGCTCTGTCCTCTGGACTACTTTTCCTTTGTATCTCACTATGGCTCCTAGCCATGTGCTCCAGAGCTGTGTTTCCTTTCCCCAATGCTTCTTAATCCCTGCCTCCTTTCTTGACATTCAAAGCCCATGTCCTCCTTCCTCAGCCAATCCTCATAACCCTATAGCTTATTTTTTCCATAGGCTCCTTCATTTTCCTTTCCCCTAGGACTTCCCCATCTCACAGGAGTTCCCAGCCACATTTCACTCCCTGGAAGGGTGGCAGTCTCCCTGAGTCCCATCAGACTGCCCATCACCTGCCTACCACAAAACTCAAGTTACAAACCTCTTCAGTTTTCTTCAATGAAGGTACAATGACATCGATTACCTGTACAGGGTATCAGCACAGCAGCATCGGAGAAAGGAGAGACAAGCCCTGGAATGCCTTTGGAAGTGCAAAGAAATGATGTTGTCCCTTGTGCTGCGTTAGCTTTTATTTCTAGGGAGGGAGAACTCTCCCAAATGAGCAGTTTGGAGAGTTTCAAGTGCAACCAATCCCAAACCCATACCTCGTCTAGGAGTGCTTCACTGCAGGGAAAAATAACAAAAATGTATGTGCCAAACTTTATTGCCATAAGTATTGAGGGCTCATTCTGACTAATCGCATGCCTTGAGTCATTGCACCACAGCCAACAAGTACCTTGGAAAAACAACAAAAAACTCAGCAAGCAAACAATGATAGAAGCCTTCCCCTCAAAGACCAGCAAGTCAAAGTTGTTGCAATTAATGATGTTAATGAATTAACTGAAATCCAGGTGGCCAGACAGCATTTTTAGTGCATCTGTTCGCATACACATATTATACACGCAAGGATGGACAGAACTCAGAAGTGTAGTCTGAAGTTTATTTTGTAAAATTCATCCTGGCCAAGATGAATGCTGGATTTTAGCTGTTATTTCCATTCACAATTGAATTGCAATTTTTCAGACAGATTAATCTCAGAGTTTTCATATTAAGATGACAGCTGTTTATGAATCAATTTATGGGCTTTGTCATCTAATGATTCATTTGTTTTAAAATGACCGAGCTAATATCGATGATTCCTTTCACTGGAAATAGGAGTTACACATCCCATTTTACATCAGTTGCTCCTAGTCTGAAGTTGGGTTTTCCTTTGATTGCTTCCTTGCCCATTGTTGGGTTTGCCACTGTTGTGGCTGACGTGCACACAGAGACAAGGGGAGTCACTCTGAGCTATTGGCTGCTCTCCTGACATCAGTGTGGGTGCACAGCCAGGGTTAGTCACTCAGCCCAGCTGTGCGGGCCTGCAGGGAGCACCGTGTCCTCTGTCACAGCTGGGAGCGCACAGCAGCCGCGCGTGTGGGGCTGTGCCGGGGGCTGGGATCCCGGGGCAGCTGCAGCCTGCCAGAGCCTGGCTCCCGGGGCTCAGCTCCTGCAGCAGCTCCCTGGGTGTCCACACACGGCCGGGAGGGTGCTGCCAAGGCAGGCCACAGAGCAGGCACTGCTGGCCAAGCTGTGCTTGTATTAAGTAGCGCTTGTAGAGTTCAGAGCCAACATCCTTCCTTGTTTTTACTGATGTAAAAAAAAAATTGCTCTGGGATGATTTGAAGAGAGGCAAGAAGAGAGTGATTTTAAGGTTAACATTCCTTTAAGGTTTTTACTTTCCAATGTCTTCCCTGGCCTCCCTGAAGCTACCGTGATGCTGTAGCTGCGTTACCTGTAGCTGCTGTACCTGAAGCTGCTGCCCCTCAAAGCAGGAGAGGTGGGGACACCATGCCAAGGGAAAGGCTGGATGCACAGTTAGCAGAAATATCAATCCCCATGCAGAGTATGGAAGGAAGAACAGGATATGCACAGGATATATCCCCAGGCTACCTCACCTACTTGGTTGGAAGTTATGGTAACATTACTTTTTACTCACACCCTTCAAATAGCACCTCTCACTGACTTCTTTGGCAGTCACCTCCAGATGGTATTTTTAGTGCACAGAGACATCATATGAAGGTATTGAAATCTCTTTACCTACAGCACTTGTGCATTCCCAAGAAAAGTGTGCAACAGCCTTTAAGGCCCTGCATCAAATGACTTCAAATCATGCTGAACAATTCCTGTAATTTTCACTAACAGGTCTCTTGTCACAACCCTACCACCACAGACGATGTAAAGTGACACCAGTACCATGCCAACTACTTCTGTTTTATCAAGGATATTTGTAGAGATGACTTTCAAGGACAATTATTTGTTCCAACTTCCTTCTTACAATGGTACCAAGTAGCCCATGAGGCATCATTAGCTCATTAGTTGCTGAAGTATGGCTCTCTTCCTTATAAATGGCTTGCTGCTTTTTTAGACCTTTTTTTTTAAAACTATTTTGCTATTTATTTTCAGATTAGGAATATGACCTCATGCCCAAATTTATTATTGAGCAGAGTTATTTTTATGGAACACTGTTTTTTTCCTAGTGGCCAGTTTCACCACAGAGACATGGATGAGAATAAATACCTTTCCCAGCTGTGTCTGTGGAATGGAGAACAGAATGGAGCAGCAGAGAACTGTGATCTTTAGAAAACCAAAGCTTCAGAAATTCTGAAGGGGAAGAGGCAGAGTACAACCTGAGTACAGCCCAAAGAATGAACTTAGGGAAGTAAAAAAAAAAAAAAAAGCCCTGCCTTATCTGCCTTATGTTTGTTTGGCTTTTTTTCTGTACGCACTAGAGCCAATCCCTTTCCTACTTTTCTCCATCTATACTGTGTGCTCTTCTCTGGTTTCTAGAAGATTCCATGCTCCATAAAGGCAAATAGATGAGACAAGTTACAAATATCATAGCAAAACTCAGGAGCTCAGGGCAGGAGAGCAGGAAGAAGTGACACGTGCAATATAAGGAATGAGTTACTGCCAATGCATGTTTTCTCCAGAGCCAATAACAAATAAAAAGTTAGGTTAACCATCTAATAAACCTGTGATTTCATTAAGCAATTAGTTCAGAACCAACTATTCTGAACCAACCTGATTCCACGTTTAGTGCAGCCTGGCCAGTGCCACTCGACTGCCAGACACACACAATTAGTGTCTCAGGAGTCAAGTGCACCTAGTTGGGAGCTCTGTTTGAAACTTTTTTCAAGCTTAGGGGATGACTACAACTAAATTCCTGTCATTGGAGTTGTTAGCTTGATGAAAAACCTTTTCTGCCATTCTTCATTACACTCTCACCTTCAATACGCCGAGCATAAGCTTCTAGAGAAATTAATGCTTTAGGGTATCCCTATGTTGCCTGCCATTTCCAATAGCTGATTCCCAGACATCTCCCATGCTCTTCTAATTAAGCACCAATAAAGCATCTCAGCACTCTGGAGTCAGTTCAGGCCTCAATCCAAATCCCTTAAAAATCTACTGGACTCTTTGAAGTGATGATGGCAGCCATTGTTTTTAAGACATTTGAGTTCCCAGCCAGCTCTCACTAGAAGTCCTGGCTCCATGCATCACATGTGTGAAACTGCCTGGGTCTAGGACGTGCAGTGAGGACAACAGAGTAAAGATGTGACAGAAATAATGATGAAGTGATTTGTGTAAAAAAAAGTGAAAAGCATAATTTTTAACTTTACCCAACTTTTTTTTTTTTTTTTTTTTTTTAACAACTGTACTTAGCAGATGGAAGTAATTTTTCTGAAAAGAGGAAGGAAAAGAGGCCCCTGAAAATTATGAGGGGTAAACAAATGCTTTTTGGCTGCCACATGCCCAAGACACAACACCAAATTCCTAGGAAAAAAGCTGCTTCTAGTGTGTTGCTATATCCTGTGTTAGGAGCCAACAGAGGTGAATAGGTTTGGTTGTTAGGAGGAGTGAGGTGGGGTACCTTTATTCTTCCACTCAAATACAAAACAGATCAGCACTGAACAGCCTTTATTCTTATTTCAGTTTCTTTACAGGAGCTTTGTGTACCATCTTCAAAATAAATTAGTTTATATTATGATGTTTGGATTACTCCCACAGAGGATAATTGAATACACAATTACATTACCTCTCAGACACGAGTCTTTTTTCCAGGATGGTTACATGCAAGAAAGGCATGAAATGGGATTGAGAGACTGGAACAAACTGTATGCAATTATCATAGGAGACAGGATGGAACTGGCCAGAATCCAGATGTGGTACAAATGAGTGTTAACAAAGGAGTTGCATTTGCTTACCTCCTGTCTGAATCCAATGTATTGGTTTTAGCATATGAAAAGCAGTGGTACTGGGAGGAATTCAGCTGTAATTCCAGCTCTGTTGTATGGAACTGAACTCTCATTCATTTCAACCTGCAAAAGATTGAGAGCAGAATGTTTAAGAAATTCAAAGCAGAACATTACAAAGCAGAGACAGGGCCTAGAGGTCTGATCCCAACCACTTTTAAAAGAAAACATAAATATTACTAAGATCTTTGCTATGAAAATTGAGTGGAATCAGGATTAAGGTTCTAGGCCACAAGTGAAAAATCACATGTAATAAAGTAACACTGCACTGTTCCAAAGGAGTATAAGAAAAATGAACTGGAGTGCACTTCCGGTGTTAAAAGACAGGCCAACCAAAACTTGTTGGATAAAACTCCTCACAAATTTGCAGGAATATGAAGCTGCATTCAGAATGAGCACAGCTCAGAGGAGGGTGACACATAGCAAACAAGTGATGTTCCTGGTGAAATGCACTTTCACTGGAATGTGTTTTATGATTTTCACATCAATTTATTCAAACTAGGAATGACCCCAGCTTCTCTGACCATAAAGTGTAATCTCACAACATTACTTTTTGTTACTCTTCAAGGGAAATTATTTGCCAGAAATGTTTGTAGACACAGCACCTGGGCTGCTAGCCCTTTCCCAGGAAGCAGCTGCCAGCAGGGTGAAGATACAGCCCTAACAGCTCATTTTTATCTCCCTTTGCTGCATGATTGCCCTTGTTGATCTTCAACTCCCAGCTGTTAGAGAAGGGAGAGATTTTTGACTCCAGGGACTGCAGCCACAGCCCATGGAAAGCAGAAGTGAGCAAAAGTCAATTTTGGTACACCCAACTCCCTCCCCACGACAGACAGACCTCATTTTTTCAGATGAGACACATCCCCATCATGCCACTAAACAAAAAATAAATTTTTTTAGGTGCATGACACCATGGAGGAAAGAGGTTAGTGCTGAGGGTAAATTCCAAATGGTTGGAATGTTTTCCTAGACTGTCTCTTACGTAACCCCTAAAATTCAGCCTCCCAGCAGCCTGCTGGGAGCAGAGGGGAGTGGGCAGGGAGCTCATTGACAATACCAGGCACATGTGCACATACACACACAGCCACCACACACGAGGCAATGAGAATTAGCTAGTCCACTCCAAATGTCAGCCAATTTATGTAATATCCTTTCACTCAGCATTTCTTATTCACTGGAGAGGGAAAGAATCTCAATAATTTTGTCAGCAGTCTCTGGAGATTTGAAAATGGGGGAAGTCAGCTGGATTTATAGTGTCTCTCCAGTCAGTGCTGTTGCTGTCTGCTGGACAGTCTGTACATCAATTAAATGACCAGTGAGCAAGCAGGTATTCACTTCATACGAACCACCAGTGGACTTGGTTTTAATGAGTTGTTATTAACAGCAGCTGTCATTTCAAGTTGACTAAGCAGCTCTGGGCTGCTGCTGCTCATCTTTATCCCATGAGGCACAGAAGGTTTATTCCAGAAAGCACTTTGTCCAGGGAATGGTTTCTCAGATGGTGGAAAGCCAGGAAGCACAGATCAGATGATAGCAGTGCTGAGACTTCCTGACTTAACACACCTAGGTCATGAGGGAAGAGCTGAGAAGTGGAAGTATGGAGATGAACAGACTGGATCAAAATAATGGCAATTATTTCCTCAGACAGCCTCTCTGTTAAAGAAAGACACTGGTGGTAACTGCAATCAGAATCAGGAGCTTTTGTGACAAAGTAAAGCTTACAATGCACATCAAACAGAATTCTGAAATAAAATCATCTCCCTTCAGAGGTATGGAAAAATCTTAAAAAAATCTAAGGTTGAAGTTCCAGAACTAAGTAAAGAAATTTACAATGAAATACATGGTTTCTATTTCTACAACAGTGTCATAAGGAAAAAAAAAACCATTGGATCAGCAAGCAAAAAGGCTTGAATTTTTACATTTATTGCAGTACTCGTGTGTACCAAGGACAAATTCATTAGTTTCAAATGTCCAAAGGAAACTCTGATGGGCCTTCCCTTAAAAGCCATTGGTTTATGCTCCTCTTCAAAGCAGAAAATTCAGTTTTTCCTATTCCAAACATTTTAATAACTGATTATTTATTCAGAATTATATATATGAGGTAGAGGATTTTTCTTCAGGTTTGAATTAGGAAGGTTCCAAAAACTGTGTTGTGTTTGGTGTACTGTTTTGTGCCTGACAGATCAAACCATTTTCTTGCAGCTACTTTCAACTTTCCTGAGAAACAAATTTGTTTATTCAGTCTCAGGATTAATCTGATTTTCATGGAGAAATTTTATTCTGGAGATTTTTGTTTTATTACAGTCATCTTCATTTCTTACGAATACTTCTGATTTCGATGGAGAGGACAGATCTATTTAACAGACAGATCTAACCTCTAAAACTGAGTATAACACTTTTCTGTGAAATCAGGGCATGCCTAGAAAAAAAGTCTTGTTTAAATGACAAAATCGTTCAGCAATAATTTTAAATATTGTGTCATCATCCATTTCATTTGTTTACAGAATTCTTCTACTGGCTTTTCATTTTCAAGGACTAAAGTTTCCATTTGTTCCTCTTGCAAATACAGCAGTAAATGATAACACAAGTTGTCATTACAAGTACTTAGATGACTTTTACCTCAAGCATGCCTCAAGAGCCATCAGATCCAGTCTTGCTTAAGCCAGAAAAATGTTCCTTTAGACAAAAGCAAGAAATGAGAACATATTGGTGACTGTGTCCTAGTTAAGTGTAAAATGATTATGTCTCAACATAAAGGGCCACTGTCTATGGCCCTTTATTTCAATAAATCCAGTTGATATGGGCTGAATAAGCTATTTCCTGGAACAAGAGGCACATTTCTATATGCCATGAATACAGAATGTCATTACCTGCCATTATGCCAGAGCTCTAAAAAACACAGCAAGCTCCACACTAGCTCTAAGTCCTCCTGAACTGAGTCTCTTGACTGAAACATGCATTTGAGCAATGCCCCATGAGGTGCCCCCTCCAAAAAACCCCACCTGTGGAGGGCATGCAGACCCCACAGACCTTACAGTTTGCAGGAGGATAGGTGGTAATTTCTTGAACTGAGATTAATATGATCCTCTACCACAAAGAAAGAAGCAGAACTCATTCTTATTTTCAATGTGGAATTTGTTTTAGAGATGTTTAATTTGTAATTATATCATGCTGGCTGAATGCTTAATTGTGTTGTGGCACTCTTCCCAGAGATCCTCATGGATGCAGCTTTTAACAATTTCTTTCTGTTTCACAGATGGTTCGTATTTGCCTTTTGCTTTATTTATTATTTTTTAAGGACACTAATTGCAAGATTTAAAAATGAAAACAAAGAGCAATAATGACAATGGAACAGTTTTAGGCTTCAAGTGGTTACTTGTCTCCAAAATTTCTTGTGGAACTGAGCTGCTTCAGATAACTGCAAAGGCTACAACATAACACTGATCTCCAATTATGGTTTGAAATTTCAGCAATATGTAATTAATGCCTTCAGAATTATGTCCGAGCAGGTCACACAGTTCTCACAGGTATCCCTGTTGTCAACTGTAGCCAACCTCTGCTAATCAACTCACTAAAAAAACCCAAACCAAACAACAGCAACAAAAAATGGATTCATGATATTCTCTAGCCTGGCTTTTCCACACTCCAGATAGCAGCGGGAAGGGGTCCCAGCCACAGCTGGTGCTGTCCCTCAGGCAGGCCTCCAGGGTGGCTCTCCCTTCCATGGACTTCATTCCCAGTGACATTTCTTTGATAGGACTGCAAAGTCCTGATTGATGGCAGCAAATCAGAAGCAGCCCTAGTTCTCCTCAGAAGCAAACACTGGGCTCTTGATCCCAAATATTCCGTATTTGAGGCTGTTGTAGAGCTTGGCTTTAAGCCCCTTACTTTCCTGCCAATTTCAAATATGATTCAAATCTCAGTTAATTTTCTCATCTGTTGCAATCATTCTCACAGGACTTTGTTAGAAGCAGAATACAGAGGAGATTGTAAGAAAATTAATTGGGGGAATTTCTAGACCTGGCACTTCCAGAAGGATTTAAGAGGCCAAATCAGATGATGAGGCCATCATCTTAATATTAATCCCTTCCTTCCACGCACATTTTTTACCCCTTGAAGAATTCTCTCTTGCCTAGACTTTAAATACAAAAAGCTACTCATGCAGGGACAACTTCCACTGCAGAGGATGTGCTGTTTGACTGCTTTGTCATTGATGAACAGGAAATTACCAGCTAATAAAAGATGGTGACACAGCAAAACAATCCAAGAATAAATCCTAGACCACTTGTGGCTCCTTCCCAGTAAGTTAAACTTCAGTGGAATTTTCACTGCTGTTCTCATCTGACCACAAAGAGAAAGTCAGGCCGTAATCAGCAGAGATTTTAAGGCAAATAAAAATAAGTAAATAAATGCCACAAGGAATCCTTCTAAGGTTGCTGGCAACAGCACAGCTACAAAATTAGCCTCTGCCTGTGACACTCAAACAGACGGGTGTCACCCAGGTGGAACAGATGACACATTAAACAACAGACAGTCTCTCACTCCATCATATTTGACCCCAAAATGACAAAGCTCATATTTAAGGAACAAATTACCCTGATCTGTTAGGCATATTATTCTAAGTCATCCCATGTGCATTTAGAGACCCAGGTACAGAACAGATGTGTGATGTAGGGGCTTTATCATGATTTAACCTACAGGCATTATAGAAAGCTAAGTCTGTAGCTGAGCTTCCTACACAAAATAAAACCTTTTTGGCCTGTCTGCAAAGCAGATATTTCGTTGTAAAGAAAAACAAGAGGAGGGAAGATCAGAGTTAGTTCCATTCCAAACCAAAACACAAATCTGTACACTGCACTCTGTTTCATGGTAAGATTTGCTGTACAGCACAGGCAGGCCCAGAGGATAAGGGACATTGTAAACAGAGCTGGATCAGGTCAGGTAGAACTGAATTGGAGCCCCATGGAATTCCTGAGATGTCGAGCCAGGTAACCCTCAATAGCTAGAGATGATTGGTGGTTTTAAAGCTTGAATATTTCAAAGAGAATGTTTTCCATCAATATCACAAGAGGGAAACAACCAAGACCAAAATAATGTCTCACAGCTTTTATTTTGTGTATGAATCAACTTGTCTAAAGGAAATACTACCTTCTTTGACGGGGAGGGTGGAAGAGTTCAGGGATACAGTATGTATTTTTAAAGGAAAACCTAATACACATGTTTGGAAAGGAAAAGGACAAGACTTAAGCTGCTGGCAGTATTTGCAGACATCCCCAGACTTTTTGAATAGAGGTATTCTTCTGGGGGCTTTCACCTTGTCTGAAGGTTTTGTACTTGTTCCAGGTCTTGCACTGTTTATTACATTTTAGAAAGTCAAGTTATTCTTTCCTACTGCACTGCAAACTAGAACATTACTCTTGCTAATTTTGGGGACTCAAGAGCAAACAGAGCAGGGGAAGAGGCAGACAGATGAAAGCACAATTCTAAAAAAGCATTTTAGTTTCCACTTAAGAAAATAAACCACAACCAAAACAAGCCCAACTAAACCAAAGAGGAGAAGGAAGGATTTCCCTCAAACCTGCAGCAATAAAATCTGTTCATTTTTTGCTTGCAATATTAAAACCATTGCTACAAATCTGCCTGACCCAGCACTGCATCAGTAATACAGGAAATGTGACAAGGGGCAACTTCCAACACTTTTGTTAGACCAAGACAAACAGACAGAGACTCAACCCTGGAGATTAATATTATTAAAGCCATAAATAAAGAGATGGCTTGCAAAGGAAACGACAGCAGATTATGGGGAATTATTTCAAAGAGATGTTAAAAAGAATTAGTGAAACTCCAACCCCTCACACACATACTGTGGTCTCACTTCATTTCCCAGGCATTTGAAAAGACAACATTCCTTCCGTCCTGCCAGCTCGGATGTAGAGGAACTGTTCCGCTCCTCTGAGTTTGCACTGTGTGTTGTAGGAGTACTCAGAGCTCTGCTTGGCACATTATAACTGCTGTGGTTTAATCTTCACCCTACATTTCAAAAAAGAGCTACTGTGTCCACTGTCAAAGTTTACTATTACTCTCCAAGAGCTACTCTGATATCATCCCTATGGAGTTCAGACTTGTGGGAATTGCGTATGGCCAACTGAGAAGGCTTTTAGAGAAATTCCATCAGCTTCCTCAGCTTTGCAAATCAAGGAAATTTCCTTTGAGGTGAAGAAACCGTATTTTGATGACATCAAACATTCATTCATTCCTGCAGTTCTGACTCCTGATCATTATCCAAGGCCTCCTTTCGTTATGTACCATATGAACAGAGTAAAGAGTTTCTTCTCTACAGAGTCTGTGGTTTTAAGATAAGGAACAGATGGACAGACCTGGATATGCCTGTTTCCAAAGCGTACTGCTCTTCCTACATGACATTCCCTGCAGGAGGCATCCCTTAACCTAGGGATGGGCTGGGCTTCTAAACCTCATCAAATTCTTCTGTGGATAGCATGGCTCAACCTATAGCATCTCTGAAGGAAATGTTCTCCATGTCATCTTTAACCAATGGTTATTGCCACCAGAGCTTATTAGAGGTTCATCTGAGAGAGAGTGGCTTTTAACAAAGGTTGCACTCCCCATCATTTACAGTCTTTGCTTTTGCATTTCTTGCTACTAAGAAATATCCAAAAGCCACCCTTTGCCAGTATTTAGAAGAAGGACAATCACGGTTTTGCAAAATTCAGCTTCTCAAGGACCAATCCCCAAAACCACAGAAACTTCACGGATGTTTTTAATGAGAAAGGGATTGGTCCCTGCCCCCTCCCCTCCAGTCTCCTGAGAATAACATATCAGGGAAATTACATCTTGTCACACACACACATCAGCAAAAGCATCTGGGAATTCCCATTCAAGGTGAGCAAACACAGTTAATTCAAACACAGTGAATTCAAACAGGACCTCTTGGCACAGACAAAACTCTTTTAAATTAGCTCCTGTATTTTTGGAAGGCCTTTCTTCAGCACTTTAATAATAATAAGTCTCTTTAATAATGAGATGTGAAAAAACAAGAGACTGGATTTCCTCCAGCTTCTCCTGGCCTTGAAACTTCTCTCTTCTTCCACAGTTTCACTGGCCTTATGAATGGCTGTGAGAGGAATCTGGGAGGCTGGAGGTCCTCTTCAAGCTCTGCTGGGAAACAGTCCCGAGTATCCAGCACTGGAGCTGAGATCTGACAGCAGTTCCCAAATTAGCCACAGTAACTCCATGTATAGCAATTACTGCTCTGACATTTGGCAATTCTCCGTGCTTTTTTACAGCACTGCTCTTGTGTTTGAGATGTCAATTACAAGCCTGAATAATTGCACAGCCAGGGTCACAATAAATGGCCATTTTTCAAGTTAACTGCCTGGTACTTCAGATAAACAAAGAAAGATTTGGGCTTCAGCTCCAGTAAAGCTCCCTTATTGCCAGTGACATCCAAGTTTCCTGGCTTCTGGCAGCCATCAGCAACACTGTCCCAGCTGAACAGCTCCAGAAAGCACCAGAATTTGGGTGGGATGGTTATTTAAACAGTGCTCACATAAACCAAGAGATGAAGGGCAGTGAGAGGTACTGAGCAATGACTGGCCCTTACCTTGAGCAAGGAATACTCAGGGAGCTGGAATAAAGTTATATTAGCAGGGCTTTGCCAGTTAACTAACCTGATCTAATCAACATATCTGTATTGCAGGTGTACCAGTTAATTTTCATCAGTGTAGGGAGTCAAAGACATTATACTGATATGGAATTACACATGTGGAATTGTGCTCACTTCCCCTAAAACTGGTACAGGTGTATCTTGGAGCTGTGACTCACAGGCAGAACTGCAAATGCAGGGAGCAGCAGATGGAATACAGGAATTAATACCCCAAACAAGACACAATTCCTTCAGTTTACTGGAGGGATCCTTCTATCTAGAGTCTACAAGGCTCTTTTGAAAAAAAAAAAAATACTGATAATAGGTAGCTACTCTGAAAAAGCATGTATTTTGATGGTTTTCTTTCACATAAACAGGAGGTGAATCAGTTCAGAGTTGTATGACTACACTGTAAATTAATGTTGCTGATTGAGAAACTGTCCTGCTCCAGAATGTGTGACTATATGTACATATATAAATAAAATTTATTGTATACAACTCCTGTGGGGTGATTCTGGCTCTCCAGTCCTAACAAACAGAAAGGTTTTGTTGTTTGTTTTTGTTTTGTTTTTAAGTGTAGTCAGTGAAAGCAGTGACTCAAATTATATCTTGGAAATAAATAAGTTCACCAACTGTGTTATTTTTAGTCATCTGTCCAAATCTGCAATACTGGTTAAATATTTGGTCTCACAACACAGTGGACAACAGTTGTGAATAGCACTAAACCCCATTCTACTGATTTCAGTTGGAATAAAACACAGTCAAGGCGAGTCTTCCCATTACTTCTAAATCAAAACTGCATGCTATCTTTGCTACTCCTGCAATAACGAAAAAATAATCCTATTGTTTGGAGTAGCACTTGGTCCCCAAGGAAAGAATTCCTTTTGAACTAAACAGTTTTTTGTTTTGAATCTCTGCTAGGCAGGGAAACCAAATACAGCCCTTGGTTTCTCCCCCTTCTCATGAGCTCTGTCACCATCTGTGCATGATCATGGCCCAGCCGTTCTTTCCAGTCTCTGAGAAAGACTCCTCCCAAACACATCTCACCATGGGAACACATGGCTGCTGGGAACTCCAGGTTCGATTAAATGTGACATGAAGCCACTCCCCAGGGGTCATCCTGGGCCTGATGGGGAAGGAGAAATCAGGGAACTACTCTCTCCTTCCATTCTGCATCTCTGCCCCAAACTGCCCTTGTCCCTGTAGAGTTTTCAGGGACACACTGCAACAAGCTGAACCCCAGTACTCACAGCAAAGCAGCAGCAAAATCAGCAGAAGCACGACTGTGGATGCTTTTCAAAAATCTACAGAAATGGGTATCATGAGCAGAATAAGCAGGTAGGAAGCCAAAACAGACAGAGTGGTGTGTTCTTTTTTCCCGCCCACTATTCAGTATCAACCTCAATCTCTGGTTTGTGCATGCACCTGAGCTGTTCTCCCTCTTCTCTCACCTGGGCTAGAATCATCCCTGTGGACATTAGTTCTTGGAGCAATATTATCTGTAAAGAAAAAGCCCTTTAAGACTGCAGATCTATTCATGTTTGGTTAGAAAAGAAAGGTCTTGGTCCTGAAGCTTTGCAATAAATGGTTAATTAATGCAGCGATGCTGGTGGCAGGTGGCAGAATTAAATTTGTAATTTTTCTATTTTTCCAAATTATGTCATACAAACTATGTGCTGGCGTGGAATTATCTCAAAAGGATTGCTGATCTACAGAGGGACAGGGATAAAACTGAGTAAAACAAATAGTCAGGCTTGTAATGGGCCTCTGTTACTCCCAGAAGTGCCTGTTGTTCACAGCAGTCCTGGCAATTCAGCTGGTTCCAGAACAGCAAGTCCATTCTTGAAGCAGCAGCTCAGCCCCATTTGAGTTTGGCACTTTCATGTAACAGGGAGTTTACACGGGAGTTTTACAGAAATTACACACAGAAAGATACAAAAAAAACCCCAGTTACAAGACATTTCATTCACTTGATACCTGGTGATGTTGGTTCAGCTCCTGTAGATGTCCTGCCTG
Source organism: Urocynchramus pylzowi (assembly GCA_013397555.1). NCBI lineage: Eukaryota > Metazoa > Chordata > Aves > Passeriformes > Fringillidae > Urocynchramus > Urocynchramus pylzowi. The sequence continues at coordinate 668,093 of VZRH01000242.1, read as the reverse complement.
AGTTGGTTACAGGAAGCCAACCTGCTTTGCATGGAAGAAGGTCAGTTCTTCCCATTCTTCAGAATGATTTTTTGCTGGCAGTGTGACTGATGGGATGACTCAGGCCTGCCAGTCACTTCATCCTTGTGAGCAGAGCTGAAAATCTCTTGTCACTCCACAACTTTTCTCCGAGATTCAACTGCCCTCTCCAACCCTCTCCTCTAAAAAAAAAAAAAAAGGAAAACATTCTCCCAGCCTCTCCATCAGCCCTGGTCTAGGATATCTAAAAGAGTTCAGTGCAAACAAACAGTCTGAACTGTTTTTTCCTCACCCTGCCAGAGTCACTCCTTTGCCCACCTGGGGAGCACTGTAGGCACACACAGTCTCCTACATTTCCCAGCTCACACTTTCTGCACAACTGGTAGCAGGCAGACTCTCAGGAGCCTCCCGACAGGCACTGACTACTGGTCCACGTCCCTCACAGGGACAGAATTTGCAGGTGGCTGTGCCCTCCATGCTGGCTCAGCTTGGGACAAGGGTCTGGTTGCTATGATTAAGGAGACCTCTACTACATTTCAGCAAATCCTCAAGGAGCAGAGGCCTAAAAATTTGTTTTATAAAGAGAAATATGAAATACAATGCCATCAGCCCCAAACAGAAAGTGGAGTGAGCTGGGAATGACGATACTGGAATGCAAGGGAGAAACAAGGCACCTGACTGGGACTTGGTTTCAGCAGGGAGCAAGATGTGCCAACTCCCAAAATCTCAGCCATTTCCCAATTTCCCAAGCACATCACATGTAAAAGCTTAGCTCTGCCATCACACCATGCTCTACACAAACAGCCTTTGTGTCCAGAGGAGGAGTCTCTGCCTGGCAGGAGCTGAAATTACCCATGGCAGATGTTGAAATCATTTCTGTGCCGAGCGCCATGGCACACAGGCACAGGATTCTCCACTCCATGGTGCAGAGAGCTTTAGGAGATCTGAGGCTGAGGGAGCCACACCGCTATGTTGTATTCCAAACTGCAGGAGCGGATGCCTTGAGGAGGGCTTGCATGGTAATCTTCTGTGCATATCAAAGAGAGAATTTTAAGTAACCCAGGATACAGGATGTACCTAGGTTATAAGTTGTTCCATTTTGTTGGCCTGCAGAAACGCGGGCGTTAATTAATCAAAATGTAACAGCTGACAGCTTTTTTGAAAACCTCTTGTCCTGGTTTGGCATCACAACATTTAAATATATCATGATGTGCTTTTCAAAAGCCTGATTGGAAAAATTACATCATTTTGGACTTTCTCAACATTTGGTGCGTCAGCTCCCAGCGTCTAAGAGTGCCATAAATAGATGTTGGACCACCTCAATACAATTCCTGTCTGCAGATTTTCCATAACACACTTCGCTCTATTATTCAAATAAAGTCCAAGTGGATCTTTCCCTGGGAACAGGGGTTATGCAATGCTCAGCACAGGAGGCTCAAGAAAAACAGTGTAAAGCCAAACATGAGCTGCAAACACTTACAGAGCAGCAGAGTCTGTTTGTATTTATTTATATGTTGTGTTTCCATTTAATTGTCACTTAGCAGCCCCCAGCTCCTTTTGTCTCTTTTGATCTACCAGACTCTTTCTCATATCTTGGTACATCAAGAGTGCGGCCCAGCAGCTACACATTTAATTGCCAACCTTTTAATAATGAAAATAATAATTGCAGGATGATCAAAACTGTAATCTAACGAGATCCTTATGCTGTTAGAAACTACTGTTCCAAATTAAAATTATACGCCCCTATAGTATTTTGCCAAAATCCACCAAATTCTGGGATCTGACAGAAAACCAGAATATTTAGTTTCAGGTCAGAGATGTAACATGGCTTTTATACACAGATACCCCCAATAAGTATCTAAACTTTATTTGTGGATGAATTTCATTATCTGCCCAGCCATGGGGATTTTAATGAGAAAGTTCTTGAATGCAAGGATCCTCTTAAGCATCACCATTTCCATTCGTTTTCCATTCTATTTTCACCAGACTGGTGAGACATTTCACTTTCAGTGTGACTCAGAATGCCAAGTTCAGAAAAAAATATCTCCATAGTTACACACTTCTCTCTTGCAAAGAAGTGCCAGCTCTCCAGTGCCCAGCTTTCAAACTGTCAGTGCTGCAACACAGCAAAAATGCTGTGCCTCAATCACCAGGAGAGATTCGTTCCCAGTTGTAAGCCAGCACCTAAAGCTTACAGCAACATTTTCCTCTCTGCAAGGATAGCTGAAAGACCCCATGGAAATGATCTAAAAATCCAGTTGGTAATGTAAAAGAAAATTTTTGTGGAGGTGCATCCAGTCTGTAATACCAAGAGGAAGGATTCAGCCTGAATTGGTAAAAACCAGAGAAATTCCAGAGGGCATACATTGGGAAATCAGAGATGTATGGACCATATAAATATGCAAAAATAGAATCTATTCATACAATCTCTCAGTATAAAATGTAACACTCACATCAGTGCAAGTTTAACTCTTAAGTTTGCAATGTACAGAAATTAAGAACAAGGTATTAATTTAAGAAATAATTACAGAATATTCTTTCATTTAACACACAGCAATGTAATGTAAGAGATTTCCACCTTTCTTTAGAAGACATTAGGGGACAACTGTACAGGCAATACCATTAGCTAGAAATGCAGGACCTGGGTAAGAGATAAGCCCACAAGTGGTTTTTTGTTTGTTATTTAATTCTCATTTCTAGAAATAAGAAATTACCTTGTGAGTGTCTCTCATTCTGACTTCTGCTGTTACATTCTACAGTCACAATCACATCTCACTTGTTTGCTTTATAAAGACAGGCAGTTTCCACCCGGGCTTCTCCCATGGACTTACAAGTTTGACTCATGGACTTACAAATCATCAAAATCCTATAAAAATATAAATTCACTTGACACAGGCGAGTTCAGGATCTGATTCCTTCTGGGGCCTGTGATAATTTCGGCATCAGTTTGAAGCACCAGCAGCACCAGGTCCAGAGCTCTCCTCCACGCCTCTGTCTTGGCTGCAACGTTATCACAAACCTTTAAATCTGTGACCTGGTCAGGGAAGGGTTCAGAGCCACTCCTGAGCACTCCACCTCTCCTAAACGCTTCCAAAATGTAAGCTGAGGGAGAGCCACAGGCTGCTGCTTTCTGGAGGTGGTGATCCACAGAGGCACCTGCTTCCAGCTCCGAGCTGGCCTTCGCAGTGTTACACAGGAGCACGGAGAGGTACCGCTTCCAGCCACTTGCCAGTGCCTGGAGCACCATGGATTTATACTCTGCCAGCCAGGGACTGGGAAGCTCTCTCACAGCTTTGTCATTCCCCGGCCGCCCGGGCTGCTCTGCGAGCGCCTGGATGTGACTGAGGCACAAGAGCTCCACTGCACCGCCCCCAGGGAAAACCTTGCCGTCCTTCAGAGCGTGATGGAGTCGATACAGCAAAGTCCAGAACTGGTCCTCGAGGAGCTGCGCCTTGGAAGGCAGCGCAGTGGTGAGCACGGCCGTGAGCAGGGGGATGCCTCCCGCGCTGATCCGCGCCGGCAGCAGCTCACCCAGATCCACCGCGCGCCCATCGCTGGTCTTCCACAGCTCCGCCCAGGCCCCATTCCCGATAGAGGAAGCGTTCAGCTGGCTCAGGTACGTCACTGCCTGGGCACCAGTGGCCGCCCTGAAGGCACACAGCACATCCCGAGCCACAGAGCCAATTACCAATATCCTGCTGGCGATGCACCTTTCCATGAAGCTTTTGCACACGCTTCCTTTGACCAAAACCAGGTTTACTTCAAAGCTCATCAGAATATCCGACATTCTGCTTAGCCACACATCTCCCGCCCTGCCTCCCTGAGGACTGGGACGCTCCAATATGGTCCTTACATTAGGTGGTCTGTTAAAACCTAAGTGTCGGTACCCCTCCGTGAGGTCACCATCCACCAGCAGAACCCGGAGGCGTTTGTCTGCAAAGTGCTTGATGACTGTGGCTTGCTCTGGTGACACTAGTGTGACAAAGCCTGGGGAGACACAGGAATAGCTCTCGGGCAGGCCCAGCACACAGCAGGTCACAATCTCTGCAATATTAACCTGGGAAGAGCCACTGCACCCTGCTCTCTCTTGCTGATAAGCAGCAATGCTTTGTAGCAGTTTCACGCTGGTCTGGTTTCCATGGCTCAGAGCCACTGCCAGGTGTCCTAAACCACAACATCCACACAGATCTGCTGATGGTCCTGAAAGGTGTCCCTGAAAATTACCTTGCTGACTTGCAAAACGGCTTTTCCCTGGAGTGCTGAAGTGTCTGCTGTGGGTTAACTTCTGTGTGATACAGCTGGATGCAGTAACACCACTTCCAGACTGCGCAGATGAACTTTTGTCACCCACTGCCTTGACAACAGAAGCCACTGAACCAAAGCCAGCCAAGGGTGAAACCAGGAACTTGTTAAAATTACAATAATCTCCTTGATGGGAACAGGGTTTTATTGGAATTACTTCTTCTGTTGCAGAAATATCTCTCTGAAAACACAGCAAATTCCAAGGATTTGTAAGACCATCACGTCCAACTTGGCCAGTTTTGCTTTCAAAAACCTTTGGCCTAACTTTGCTAGAACACAGCTCTTTCTTTACATCATGTATTGGTATTTGGAGACACTGGACTCTCTCACAGCAAGAGTTCAACCCCTCAGACATCACAGACACTATAGCTGGAACAGGAACGTTCTGCTGGAGGCACTCCACCACAGCATTGCTCCACGCTCCAACCAGGAACAACAGGGTACTCATCCCAGTCTTAAATTCCTTGTTCTGAGCCTGAATGGTTTCGTTGAGAAGCTGTCCAACAGAGCTTGTCAAATCCAAACTTTCAATCAGCCTAACAGCAGAACAAATCAATGTGCTCTGGCTGGTGATTTCATCCACAATGAATTTATGTGATTTCATTGGCCCCAGGAATGTTCTCCCAGTGGATGCTAAGGCTGAGAGTTGCTGGAGTCCAATGTGTCTCCTGGCATTCACATCCCTGAAAGCCATGGGCAGTGGGCAGCATCTGTGAACAGATCACAAATTACTGCCCCATCCTCACAGCACACCAGAGTACAAATCATCAAAAAAATAATTTAACAGTCAGCCCTGAACACAGCTTTCTTCCACATAAAGCTTTCTTCCTGTGCACTTATTATGAGAAATCAATGGGCAGAGTTGGGGAAATGGGGCACTGTTAAAATACCAAGGAATTGTTTCTGGCTGGCTGATAGTAAAGAGCTGTTAATTCCCACGGTTTCTTACACTTCCGGCAGTACAGGCTGTGTGGAACCACCACCTCCTCCTGCCCTGATGCCTGGAATTTTAGTTATTTGCCTTACTTAGGGCAAAAGTTCATTAGGGCAGAATGGACAAATGACATGCCAAACTCAAGAGCTCTGTGCAGATCCTTCTTGGTAACAACAGCCATGCCACTGACTTTAACCTTGAAGTCTGGAAAAACTTATTTTATTCCAAATTCTGCTTAGTCCAATTAACATGCATGAATACTTGATTAAGCAAAATAAAAGCAATGCCACTTCTCCGTAACTTACAAACTGCCAAGACTGTAAAGTTTTGACCAACTATTCATTCTTAACACACCAAAAAGAAATCTGTCCCTCAAAATCTCTTCCACACCATGGTCTCATAGTAGAAGATGTGGATTGAAATAAAGCTCCCTTTTTGAATAATGAAGTATATACACCAAGAATTGAGAACCCTGGGTCCTGTAACTCTAATGCTCAGATTCAAATCACAGAATCACAGAACGGTCTGGGTGGGAAGTGACCTTAAAGATCAGCCAGTTGCAACCATCCTGCCATGGGCAGGATCATCTTCCACCAGGCCAGGTTGCTCAGAGCCACGTCCGACCTGGCAATGGCCACTTCCAGGGATGGGGCATCCACAACTTCTCTAGGCAACCTGTTCCAATCTATCACCTCCCGCACAATAAAGATTTTCTTCCTAATATCCAATCTAAATCGATTGTCTGTCAGTTTGAACCCATCCCCCCTTGTCCCATCACTGTATGCCCTTGTAAATAGTCCTGCCCCATCTTTCCTGTAAGTTCCCTTCAAGTACTGGAATTTATTCACATTATTTATTCCAGCTCCCTAGAGGCCCCTTTGCGTAGCTATTCCAAATCCAAAAAGCTCTTTTTT